>PQWD01006742.1:0-230105 GCA_019425675.1 Leucinodes orbonalis | reverse complement strand
GGGTACCATGCTTACGCTATTATGTCAAAGATATAATGTATTAATGGTAACATTATATTACTGGATACAAAGCCTTTAATTTAAAAAAATGATTTCTCTTTGCATAATAAAAAACAGAGGTACAAAAATACAAAAACTTGTTCAGTCGGAATTAGTTATCCATTGCATGCATATTAAGAGAGAAAAAAAAGAAGCACAAAATAATCTAACATCATTAACACTGTAATCTGATACTTCACACGACACATTTTATTGTTACAGTATATTAAAACTAAAAAATCTATTTAAACAATATATATCGAACTTGAAGTAAACCCCTAGATATAAAATGGTCACTAATAACTACTTTTCCGTCCTGCGGGCCCATTAGTAGTTTACATTCTTAGTCAAATTGTATACTAACTTTTTTTACACGCGTTAGACTAAGGTTTGCATCGATTTAAAGGTCTAAGAGGACAGCTATCAAAATCAAGGAGCCGTGCATTATTTGGCTTACATTCGTTCTAGTGATCATTTATTAATCTTTATGCACACATACATTATGTACAAAGGCAACTTAATGCCATGTGCATCTCTACCAGCTAACCTTGGATGATGATTTGGCCTAATATTCGCTACACATACTTAAGTCTTATTATTACTAGATCCAAATCATATAATATTTTTTACTAAATGCATATTAATTTGTGTTTAAAATCAATTCTTTCATATGAGGTCTAACAATAAGCAATTTATTTTACTAAACGTATGTTGGCAATTAATAGCTAGTATTACATAGCTTCATTGAACGTATATTGACGTTCAAGGAAATAAATGGTTAAACAATATCAAATAACCGCTTAATAAATAATAAAATATGAAAGTTATCTGAGTCGGCGCCATATTGGATATTTAGCTACGGGACTATCCATCGCGAATACAGCATATGGTTACCCGACTCCTACGACCACTAGATATGGGTTCTTCCTATTATTACCCACTTTATATAAATCGGGAAAAGACAAACCTGGTGTTTTATTACACACGCATAGGTCCATATTGTGTTTCAGTTTTACCTACGTTTCGTGTCTTTTCCTTGATGAAAGTTAGGTACTATAATAAGTAATACATATCTGTCCTTGAGTTTGACGATGATGATGTGTGATACCTTCAGTTTGTATAGGATTAGAATTTCAAATTTGGCTAATTCATGTAGAAACCAAAATAACCAAAAGATATATTATATTATTTTTTGGAATATATTAAATAACACTAGGAATAGCTAAGTAATACTTAATTTTATTCAGAGTCAAATAATATCTGTAAACCAGTAATTTTAAAGTAGGATCAAAGTGTTGAAAATAAACTGACCATAGGGAGTCTTGCTAACAACGAAAGCATGTCTGAATTCAGAAGTTTTTGTATATAAAACCACAAACAGAGCCATAGATTATGTAAGGAAAAAACAGCATGGCCTTGTTTAATTGGCCTGCATTCAAGAAATATAGTATTAGGTTATGAGAATTTGTTCACAGATTTCCATACAATGGGCCGCGTTTAGTGCGACAAGTAAGCAACGAGCATACATGGATTACGCTCGGGAGAGTCAAACCCCATGAAAAAACGTCCAATGCCTTGATGTAAGATTGATTATAGTACGATATTATAGACAAAGAAATTGGGCATGACGCTAATCGCTTGATCATTGTTATAGCGTGGTGCTACTATACTATTATTAAAGCGCACAATAGCGGAAATTTTTAATTTTGAGGCGAAGAATGCTTTTAAATGTAAGCTTGTTTAATTTTGATATTTTGGTATAAGTGCTCGTTTGTAGGTATTCATTGACGTTCATAAGTGTTCTTTGTGTGCCTAATCTGAATTAATGGATCTTGACTTGACTTTGAATTAGTACCCATTTATATCCAATCTGTAGGTCTTTTAAGGATGTACTTAACCGTGCATAAGTATTAATCAAGTGAATGCTCCGTCCCAGCTCAATGGATCCCGATATGTCATCCGGTAGGTAACGACCCTGTCAGCGTATCACTAATAAATTTATACACAGTGGATAAATTCGATAAACGATTAAATAGTGCAGTTCAATCAATCCAGTTCTTGCGTTTTAGATAATAATTAAGCTGATAGAGCGCAGTGATTTTGAAATATTGCTAACGTTTCCGAATTTAATTTTTACAGGCTACACTTAAAGCAGTAGGTAAATCCTAGTGAGGGTCGATGAGCAAACAATGATTGATTATTATCGAGTGAAATTATTAATATATAACGCATGTCATTGTTTAGTCAAACAGCATTACCTACCATAAGTAAGTTCATAAGAACATCATCACAGCCTAATTATGTCCACTGCTGAACGAAGGCCTCCCCTAATGATTTCCACGCGGGCCGATCCCTAGCAGTTGACATCCATCTTATGAACATCATCATCATCAGCTCATAAACGTCCCCACAGAGGGCAAAAGCCTACCGGGGTGTAGGGTATTAGGTCTTAGTCGTCCACGCGGCCCAGTGCGGATTGACGACTTCACACACAACCTTCGGATCTCTTCGCAGGCGTGCATGAAGGTTTCCTACGATGTGTTCCTTCACCGAATATAGTATGAAACAGTTAGTTATGTTTATATCGTCTGTTTATATATATCTCTGTACTATGTCTATTGCAGTTCACTGCATGACATCGTACTTAGATAAATCAATTAACAACTGATGCGAATATCACGAATTAATATCAACCCAAAAAATTTCTGAGCCGCCTGAACATATGTTGACTTATTGTTATATACATGACATAAAATTTTCATAAAAAATTTGACCTCAGCGCGTCATTATAAGGGTACAAAATCAAAAGCACGAGCTACTACTATGTCATTATGACATGTAGCGTGCGACGTGATTATGAATGAAAATTCTGCCCAACTGACACTGAACAAACAATTTTTTGCCGCGAGACATTTTTGGGTGAATTTATCATCTACATAGTTTATGTTTATCTAACATAGGTATTCTCATTTTTCACGTGGAGCAAATATTTTTCACGCAGTTAAACTAAGCTATTCTAAATGAGACGTGACATTTATCTTTACTTAAATGTAGTAAAAAGGTATGCCGCTATTGATCGTATAGTAGTGCTATCCTTCTAACTAAATTTCAGTAAAGATCAAACATTGAGTCTCGTCCCATTTTATTCCGGAGCAAATATTTTCACGCAGTTAAACAATGTAAGGCCCCTATTCTAGAATGAGACTCATGCATTTATCTTTACTTAAATAGTGTTAGAAAAGGATGCGCTATTTATCGTATAGATTCTATTGCGTCCTTGTCTAACTAAATTTCAGTAAAGATCAACATTGAGTCTCGTTCCCGAGATACGGTCAGCTACAGTGTGAATAGTCTAACACTTTGACACAGCGTTGCAACGAGAGTTACAACATACACACTTAAAAAACATTCGCCTTCATTTAGGGTGACCAAGATGAAATGATGTTCATTTCTGTAGTTTGAAAGAGGTTCTAGCATCCTTTGCATCGAGCTCGGCAGCTTCTATTGGTGTAGCAGGGTGATAGTGATCCGTCAATACATTAACATATCTCCAGAGCTTCGTTATTATTCAACCTCCTTGACGCGTTAAGCTGTCCTATTACAGCAAGTAACAGAGTAAATTACTTATATACGCGTTCAGGTAGAATAAATATTCCTTATATCATCATCAATCCAGCTAATCCTAGTCTAGGGCGTGTAAAGAGCTCCGCCCCATAATCACCACGTGCGCAGGCGCGTCGCCTCACGTCACGAGCTGCTACGTACCATATTGATTCGAAAAACACATTGGTACGTGGTTAGGATTGAACTGCGTCCTCCCGTGTAAAAGGCAAACAGTTCAAACCATTGAGCCACCGATTATACTATGTAAATATGTAAAAAATATCTAAAGCAAAGAAGTATATTCGGACATATTTCGGGCCAAAATTTAAAGTAAGTCTGTAATTTTAGGCGAGCCTTGAAGCCACTTAGCCATCACTCACATTATTACGCTAAGCTTACGTTAAATCTAGACTCGACTTAAATGAGCCTGTCACGGCGCGAGCGAAGTTCAACTTGATATTGCATTTGACATCTTAAGGTTGAAAATCTGACGTCATAACAGAATATACGCGACCTATTTAGAGGAGGCTAAGTTATGCGATGCGGTATATAGAGAAATTATTGATGAATAGACTAAAGTAAAGAACTTCATGAGACAAAGCTAATTCTGTTACCCAAAGAAATTTGATATCGCAATTTTAATATATGGTGTCCTCTGCGATGACCTGTTACTGAAAGGAGTGGACACAATAATTTCTGATGAGAAACTTCCCGAAAGTAGTTTTTAAACATATAAGTAAAAAAAAAAACATTTTGTGGACGAGTTTGTCGTTTAAACATTTAAATTTAAAAGAACTAAAAACTATTATAGTTATTATTATACATATCATAAATACAATGTCCTCGTTTGTAAAACATTTTATAGTATACAAAACATGATCAATTCTCCAAACTTATGTTTTTCTTTTACAATTCAACTCCATAATGAAGGTCTGATAAAAGCTTCGAGCAAAATTGGTAGACAGTTGAAAGGTTGTCTAAGCATGTAAGGTTAATTGGTTTATGTTAGATACCTCCAGATTCCACCATATACCTATTTTAGATCCGATATTAGTAACAGTTACACAATTTCTAATATTAGAACAGAGTTTCAATAGTGACATTAATTAAAAAGTTATTATTCAATTATTACATATCTCTTACGAATTTAAATGTACTCGTAACACATATTGATTTCAATCGTTGAATTTAAGAGAAGCCACAGTTCACTATACTGTTACTTAGTAGAAAAAAAATCCCTTTAGTACAACATTATCATATACACTAAATTTTATGAATACAATATCATATGTTAATTTGGAAACTAATAATAAAGCAAATTTTTATCTTCATCTTATTACGATGGTTAAAATAAAATGAAATGCTATAATATTTGGCAACCTATAAAAAATACAAATAATAAAAGATGAACAAATAAATAGGAGTGCTCCAGTGGTGATCAATAGGTTTATGTATTATTATGTTATTGTAATTCAAAGCGTTTTGATTTTAATATGTCAGATACGATTTATTAATCGTTGAGTCATACTGATGTATGTAGAAAATATATGGTTTAGCATAATATAAGCAATAGCCGAATTACGAAAGTACATGCAGTAATTTATTTTGAAATATTTATTTATAAATTAACCTTTATTATTTGTAAAATTGATTTTGTGTTAATTTAGCAAACAATCAAAGTAAGTATTTATTTTAAATAAACTCACGAGCTTCTCGAAACAATTAAAAAAAAAATAATTAACCTAAATGTTTAGGAATTTATATTCTACTTACCTTAATTTGTAATTTTCACAAAATTCACATGTCACATCACACAATCGTGTTTACACAGCACTCAAGGTAATTTGCCACACGACGCTTATCAGCAAAAACGATTTCTATGCAAATCGCACCCAAATTTAGAGCACGACCCAATTAATAACCAGAATCACGTTTATTCGGCAATTATCGGATTGGTTCAAACTCCGCGATATTTCGGAGCTGCTACGGATAAGTCTTCGGCTACGGACACGGTCTCGCTTGCACTACGAGCGTACGCGACTGAGAGCTAACTGGATCCGTATGAACCTGCAGCTTTGTATGATTGTGCATTTAACAGCTGCATTCTTTTTTCAACCCGTTTCAAAGGGTTCGACTGGCTCGTTCGGCATTTATTCTGTTTCAAACTGTTTCGTTTTTTTCAACACGAATTTGGTTATTTTATGAATAAATCTTTTAAAATAGTTATAGTACTATATAAATTGTGAATTTTAGTAACTATAAGGACTACATGTTAAAATTGTAACTTGTGATCTCAGAAACGTGACTTGTAAAAAAATTGCAATCAATATATTATTTTTATTATATTTATATTGGTCTATAAGAGTCAAAACAAATAAACAATGTTAGTTAATGGCATTTCAGATATAAAGATATTCACCAATATTATTTGATCGCAAGAATCGAAATGAACTTATAATTAAACCCAAAAGAAGGTATGTGAAGCTAAAACGCAGCTTCCAATCTCATCGTTTCATAACTTCCTATTGCCACATACTTACCCAAGAGCCCGATTCCCTCAAGTACGTACGAAATAAACCGACAAAAGCATTGACAATACGTTAAGGTATAGCTCCGAATTACCAATATTTCTTTTCGCCATTCGCATCTGACGATTCGCGGAACCGACTCAATTGAGTATGGACGTGGCTTGTGGCTGTATACGATGTCTTTATTGGCAACACAAAAAAAAAATGTAATAACTGTGAAGGGACGCCTTTTGCCGATGTAGTTCACAGTTCATTTACTCTTGTTTTTATTGAGACTGAATATTGAGTGAATTTGGTATAAAAAGCATTAAGATTTAAGATCACATGTAAATCAATTTATATGTTATTTTATTGATTTAAATTTTATAAACTACATCTTTATCCATAACATCAATTGCAAATAAGAGCTTCATTGTTCATTAACTATAATTTTTAACACTTACCATTTCCGATGTGGACATTATGGATCAATACATTAAAAATAATAATTATGTCATTCAATTTTTTGATACATAAATACTCACAAGTAGTGTTACGTATTTTGTAAGCAAAAAAAGTTTAATTAACGTGGTTGAAAAATTAAGATAAGTAAATTAAGAGGTAGGTAACGATGTTTCTCTTGACCTAAAGAAGTATTACCTATCTAAATACGTCTATTATCTATGACATATATAAATAAATTAAGTATCTGTTTTGTAATATTGAAATAACCAGCTTTATTATCATGCATATCCATACATATACGTTTAATAGAAACTACAGAAAATTATTTATTGTTTTATTTGTTATGATTAAATACGAGAAAGACCCAAGTTCATAAATCCATTTAAATACAAATAGATTTAAAAATACTACGAACAAAATAAAGTAATTTAAAAAGAGTCTTGCAAATAAAACAGTAATTTAAGTCGTCTAAGAACATGTTACTTTAATCTACTCAACCCTGTTCGAAGTACGTATTTGAGTGCAAATGGATACTGTTCTATTAGTAATTCATGAAATGCCACGTGCCAAACCAATTCCACGATAAAATAACATCTCAAACAGCCCACGTCTATCGACTGAGCAACAATGCTTTTTAATCGGTAATCTATAATCGATAAGTCCAATTGTACAGCTTCTAAATCGAAGAGGCTCCTTTTGGTTGTTGTAATGAAAATTTGAATGGGGCTATCCGGTTTTTGTAGAGTTTACTTCATTAGGGTACTTCGGTGAGTTTGAAGTTGATTGATCACTAGACTCGTGGTAAGCAAAGTTCTCGCGGATTCGTTGTTTTGTGAAATATGGCCAATGGAATTGAGCCGATGAAAATTTTATAGTCGTTTATGCTAGTTTACGTTAAGCATAACAGAGTTTTGACATGGATCTATAAATTTATAAGGTCATTATAAATTATGACAGTCGTATTACAAATTTGCTTTATCTTAGGAATGACATTGTAGCATTCGAGATTATATGTACGTTTATTTCACGCTCTTCCGGTGAAGGGAATATACCGCGAGGAAACCTGCGCACGCCTACAAAGAGATTAAAGGATGTGAAGTTGGCCATCCGCACTGGCCCACGTGGACGATGTGAGCCTGTACACAAAAAATAATATGATTATCATGATTTAAATTTTCTTGCATTCATACATTTCCGTTCACTTCCTTTTCAAGGATAAGTTTGTAAATTATGTATGTACTAGTATGTACAATTTTATAAGTGCCAGCATTCTATTTAATCAATCGAATAACCTACCAACTTATTTTCGAGATATCTGGATTATTTCCCCCTTCATTTCAATTTGCGAAATCAGTTATTTTATAATGATTGTAGGTAAAACTGAAACCATTTTATGAAAAGTAATAAGCTTTTTACAATTTATATAATCTTTGTGGAGTTTTTGTGGATTTATTATTTATCATAATGAAGGTATTTATTTCCTGAATATATAAGTAAACTAACTGATGCCCACGGCTTCGCTCGCGTTGAATTCGAGGTACACAGGTTACCATGTCCTGGTCACGAAATCAGAATATTATATTTACGCTGCTGTAGATAATATTAAAATATTATCTATATTTATGTATACGTCATTCCATCGACTTTTAGTGTCCTGTTTTAACAACTGCGAAAATCCCATATAAAATTTTCTCATCTCTTTTAGGTTTTGGGGGCCAATTTAGTAAAACAAACAATGCAAGACTTTTGTAAGTGACAACCAGACCGCATACCAATATTTAGCTTTCTGCATTAAAATTGCGTATTGCTCTAATAAAACTTCCACCCGCCATTTAAGGCAAGGTTGGGTAAATTTGACAATAAATAGCATAATATGTTCGTGTCCAGGTACCATCTATCATAATAACAAATTTCATAATAATCCATCAAGCTGTTTAGGCATGAAAGTTTTACAAACAGGCAGACTGAGTTACTTACTTTCGCATGTATAATATTAGATAGATAAATCCTTATTGCTATGATGTGAACACACAAATGTACATCATAGCAATACATAATATAAAAGACAAATCAAATACAATCTGCCAATTGTACGTTAACACTGTCGCGGTTTCGAGTTCACTGACCCGTATTCGATGATAAGTTAACCAAATCCATCATGTGTAACGATAACTGTTTTACCAAATCAAGGTAAATGTATTCATCGCAATCGCTTTGTTATACAATCAGGCAGTAATTCCCGTAATTTTAAAATACGCCAATTCTATCATTATTGTGTCTCTATGGTATATTTTTGCATGTTTGGTATTCTACTCTGCTCTTTCTACTATTTGAATAATAATGAATGAATATCCACTGCAATTCACGGATATACATACTGATTTTTTTTGATAATTCATTAATACTTATATTAATAGCTGAAGAGTTTGTTTGTTTGTCTGAACTCGCTAATCTCAGGAACTACTTCAAAAAATCCTGGTAAGAAAAAGAAAGAAAGAAAAAACATTTATTGACCGTGCACAAAAAAGAAATACACGAAAACAGTTGCAATAGACAAACAAACATATTAGACACACTCAATAAAAAATGGTCATGTACACAAATGTTTGTACTGCCCGGGGATTGAACCCGCAACCCTTGGTATAGAAGGCAACATTGTATGGGTCTGGTGTATTCTATTATAATATGTTTAAAAAATTATAAATTGTTTAGTATCCATATTACAGCAATATCTTAGTTTTTAGCTAGATGGCGTTATGTGAATTTCAGTTGATATTTATTAATTTATTATTTATAGTATCCATTTTACAGCTTAGCTGTGATTTCTGGAAATATTTATATTTATTTAAAAATAAAAAAGCTACTTGGTGTATGTGAGATTGATCAGAGATTTCTTACAAGTTACATCCCAATTGTTGTTCTAGTTCCCTGCAACATTTTTGTTTCTTTAGTATCTTTTCGTCAGTTCAGTGCTGTTGATTAACTTTGACCTCCAGACCCCAGACAATGCAAAGTGGAACTCAATCAGAATTATGATTAGGTTTCAAGCAAACGCGTGAAGTAAACAGCTCACTAGGACCTGAGAATAACTTGAAATTTGCATTTGATAATGTGTTATTAGTAACAAAGCTTAGGTACGTACTGAATTAATTGAGAACACATTTTCATACCTTGCATGAATGAATGAAACTTGAAAGAAACTCTTGCAGAGTAAATTTATTCAAAAAAACTAGCTATGTCCGCCGGTGTTACCGCGGTATAAGATATTCTCCTTCAAATGTGTTGATCCCATGCGTCAGCTAACTTCATACAAACATTAAAATCGTTTCGTTTAGTCACGTCAAGCGTGCAGATCAAGCAACGCGCACCGCCGCGTGAAACAATACTTTATTTTAAAAAATAAAAGTTTTATCGAAATAAAAAGTAGCCTAAAACATAGCCTATCCTTACTAATTCAACTACCAACCAAGAGAAAATCCCGTCTAAATTGTTTCAGCCAACTGTGACAAACAGACAGCTCCAATTTAAATATATGGTGATTATTTAGGTGACATAAAACTAGTGGGGAAATCGCACAATGCGATTTTTTCTATACGGTTTCTCCGCGGGATTCGAACCCACGCCCCCGAGATCACGGATTGATCTAAAACCACCCCCTAGACTACTACGCCGCGGAGTTAGTGATACATTTTATTGAAAATGACTAGCTATTTATTAAAATATTTTTTCACAAACTTTTATACGGTAAATTTTCTATTTAAGTCCGTCAATCTATTTTACTAGCGTTTGTAACCTTTCGAATTATCCGTCGTCAATACGTGTTTGCATAGCAGAACTTCGTGCTGTGTCCATGTTTGTATTGCTTGGAACTCAAAACCAGGTCAGCCAGCTGAAGTAAACAGGTTATCCGAGTTACCAAGGGATCATGGCTTTGTAGTATCGTTATAATATTAAGAATCTATACAAATAAATCAAGTTGATGTGTATGTTTGAAATATTTAAACGCTGTTTAACTCCATGCGTCATTTAATTTGACTATTTATTCTAGCTCATCTCTTTAACAGCCAGACCTTATTTGTCAGGTATTTAATGGCAAATAGCTTATGTATTAAAAACGTACATAGACCACCATTATTTTCACTCGGTTGACAGACATAGCTTGTTATTTAAAGTTAACTTTGAATCGTAAAACGTGAGATTTTCTATTGTTCATCTTGATTACAACATAACCATTATTCAAAGCCAAATTATTTGTGGCTCAAATTTTCTTTGTGAGTTTCAAAACTCAAACGTTGCTTCAAATTGGCCGAAAATTTTCCCAGTTTCCGTGGCAACTTTTAGTTTGACTCGGAAACCTTTAAGTTTACGCTTTTCTTGATCGCTTGCAATTGTTGTGCATAAAAAACTGAAATTGAAAGATACATGAACATACTTCAACGGCACGTGAAAATAGGCTGATATTTCTTGCCAAAAATGTTATTGTTTGTGCAGCGTGACGATGGAACCTGGAATTTTTGGTCCAGAAGGTGGCTTCTTACAAATAATATAAAAACCATTTGATTGAATGGACTCTCTCTTAACGACTAATCAAACTGTCAACAGAAAAAATTAACCTCTGCGCCTCACAAAAAAAATTATCAGAGTAAACACTTCAATTCAACTATTCACATCAAAATACATGCAGTTGGAAATGTAGCTTTGCACATAAATTCGCAAACAAACTTTGGACTCTACAATCGAGGAACAAAAGGGGCTAAATTAAAAGGAGATATGTCTGAGGTCCCAGGAGAGGACAACGCCACCTGTGTCGGTACATTAGCTTTATTGCGACGACAGTGGAGCCAGAACTACCCTTTACATCTGGCAATTTCACGCTTCAAATACGCTCATTGTATTGAAGACGATCTGGAATTAATAATATACTAATAATGAAAGTGGTCTGATGGCGTAGCGGCTGGTTAAATTATGGAAGTATTTATCATCGGATGGGAGACCGAAAAAAATAATCCTTTCTATATCAATCCCTTAGTCGCATCTTTCCACCATCCACTTTTAGGCTCCCGTTGTAGTTTATGAAGCATATTTTTTCTTACCCATTATATTTATTTTTGTTAGTATTATATACTCGTATTTGTTATGAAAAAATAACCAAAGAAAAAATTATTCAGCCATTGCTAAACTCATAAGTAAAACTCCTTGCAAATACTGGGGTGAGTTCACTCTTTTGTAGATAATATTAATTTAACTTGGCATATAAGAATATATGTTTTCTTCAAAAATGAATCAGACCGTTACAGTATTATCTAAATAATTAATTGACACTTAGAAGCTTTACTAAAGACAACATATTCTCATTTACAACTAAAATAAACTCAGCTAACAATGAGAATAAATTCATAAGTAAAATAAAAAAGACCATAATTCGGTCATAATTTAAGCTCAAAAGTACGAGGATTTGGGATAGCAAATATTTATCCGAGAATTTTAGTGACCACGCAGCAATGTAAATATTAATTTTAAAATGCTTTGCTTTTTTAAGTTTGGATGTTACACTATTTTATACTTATAATGTCATGGGCCTCCATAAGTTAAAACGATCGTATTAATATATAGATATCACTATGCGTCGGAGGGGATTTCACATTGGGTTACATCCGTAACATTTCAAATATTCAGTCACAGATCTATGCCTCCCAGACAGTGGCGTGCACAGATATTATGCGTAGGGTATGTCACAGTGATGTGTGTCAAAGTGAGTGACACTAATTGCAAAATCAATAAATAATTTGCATTTTTGTCTATTTGAGTGCTATTGGTGATAGCAGACCACCTATGGTTTAAAATCTGTAGAAGAAAATGGGCGAATAAGTGGGTATTATTTAAAATGTTGGCGATTTTCCGGGTTGTCTGGACACACAGGGTATGCACTGCTTATTTGCATATATGGAGTGCACGCCACTTCTGCCAGACTACTTTGAGGTTTGGTTCATTAAAGATTCCGCCTATATTATGTTGCTACGATGGTCAATACCAGACCCTCGTGCGTAATTCGGAATATACCACGAGCAGTAAGATGGGCTCGAGTCCCAAAAGATCTATGCTGGGGTCACTGACATCCCTTAAAATTAGGACATTGTATTAACACATTCATAATTCGAATACCAAGATTACATATATGAACGCAATTCGTAAATGAAGTAGTTTAATTACATATTAAGGTCATTTCGACATCACATAATGAAATTCCACAAAGTTGGCTAGAATTACCAATACACAAATTTAAAATTAAAGTTAAATCATGTCTTTTGAGGAAAGGCATTACACTGTAGATGATTACCTTAAGACCGAAATGTATGGACATAGGTAGGTTAAAAGCTCGTAAGAAAGAGTTTGTAAATTAGCGATTGAAAAGAGTAACTACGGAGTTTCTTGCCGGGGTCTCCTCAGTGGAACCAACTTTTCGAACCGGTGGTAGATTCAAACTAGCTTTAAAATTTATTTTATTAATTAATTGAATAAATATTTTTTTCATCTCATTTCATTTCACTACATTGATATTATAAAAACAACCCAAGCTTTCTCTCTCTCGCCAGCCACAATCTATGCTACACACCACATATACACCTCGAATGCACACATTGACAAACAATCTAAAATGTCTCAGTAAATACTTGAAACGAAGTAATACCCTAGCTCTTTAAAAGGAGATCGCCTTGAAGCGTTAATCCTAGATGCATTCGGAGCCGGTTGGATGCACGCTGCAACAGCTGCGTCTTCCGTGTCGCCTGCGAGCCGGATGCAAGCAATTATTGCACACATTACACTGCGATTTAGAATGCAAAAGGATTAATAAGACTTTTGAAGATAATTTATTTATTTATTTGGATATCCAACAGCTTTAAAACAGTAAAAAGATGAAAATAAAAACACTGAGCCGGTACTTACTACTAATACTCGTAGTGTAAAAATGAAATCGACTTTAGGTAACAACAACTCGTTCTTTCTTTCTTTCTTTCAATTCTAAATAGGTCTAAATCGACAGATTAAGCTACTTCATTAAAAGTATTCATTTTGTTTGAACGATAGGGTATGCACTGCATATTAACATGTATGGAGTGCACGCCACTGGGTGGAACCGGTGGAAGTCTCTGGCTTCAAAGGTCCAGACTTTGGGTCGCTAAGCCATTAAAGTTACTAAAATTACTGAAAGGAGAAAAAGTCATTAGTCATAAAAAGTGTTTCTTCTTTATCTTTCCTCAGTCAATCCACTGATGAAATGAAAATGAAAATTGTAGTAAACAAAAATACTTTAAACAAATCATATACCATACTAACATGTATGTGAAATTGACCGAAATCGCAAATCTTTTATCATCGCCAATAACAAACTTAATTACGATTTACCGTGAAATCTGACGAGAGCTCGTTTAATGGAACAGAGCGGTAATATTAACTAACCTGTTATGATTAAAACGGCTCACTGAAAATTGTTATGATACAATTTTATCAAAAGTACTCAACGTCCTACACATGCCTTTCGAAGTTATCAAGGTTCATACTTTAATTATATTCTATTCTAGTATTTTGATTTAAAGTAAAGTCGACTTAAAAAAAATGATACAAACTCATGGACATGTTGATCTCCACGCCTGCATTACTTTTGATTTTTTGTTATCATCTATTTAGATTTATATAATACTTAACTGCTTAGTAGTACTTTTGTAGATAATTATATTTCTACAAATACTTAATATGATAAAAAAAAATGTGACTAAGTAATTTGCTTTATATAATTATTTTAATTACAAATGATTCTGTACTAAACACAAATTTTTTGAAAAGAGTTTCTACTGAGTTTCTTGCTGGTTTCTTCTCAGTGGAAATCTTCCTCCTGAACCAGTGGTAGCTTCATTTGACATTCATAAGTGTTCTGTAAGGACCTAAACTGAATAAAAACTTTTCATTTTCATTCATTTTATTAATATTTATGCAAATAAAAAACAAACTTTGCTAAATTTTATACATGATACCTACTGTTAATCTCATAGATTATATCTCTCTCAAAAAATCTCTTACATGTAGACCACACAAGATAATTAGGTGTAAATGGTAAACAAAATGCGCACATTTTATTCACTAAAACAATATTCATATAAATTAACATATAGGTAACTTTACTGAGTGGAGAATAAGGTCACAATCAATTACTCTTTCATCTTGATTAAAGTCCTCCTGGAGACAGATCTTCTAGTCAACCGTTTGTTGTTTTTTAAAACGTCTCTAGCTGTTCGCTCTGGACTTGCACTTCTCCTTGGTGGTGGCTTCAAATCGGGGCACCTAGACAGAAATAATTGATCAAAATATAACCAAATTTTGCCTCATCTAGACCCATAAAAGAGTAGCCCAAATGAAAAGAGGCTATGTGTAACAATGATATTCTGTATATATAAAGGTAGATACGCCAAAAAAACGCTGTGCCTCAAAATTTAACCGCCAAAGAGAATACAGTTTGTAGTCTTTTGTGTAGGTAAATATACGCTCATTCGAAATATGTATATGTGTGCTGTCTCTGCATTCGGAACACTTTTTTCGATAGTTTTGTGAGCATATTAATATCACCAATCTATACTTTTAACATCATTGCTCTGTAAGGCGCAAGTGTTCCCGCACAGCATAGATATTAGGAGGTTAGCCCGTATAGTGGTTACCACACCGGCCCAAAGCGGATACATGGGTGTCGACGACTAATATTGTTGTAGTCGGAATCTAAGACTAAAAATGTGCTCCGCAGTACAGTTTCATTCTTTTTAGGTACTCAAGTGATGCAGCCTGCAATTTACTCACCAAACGAATTCACTTTATTTAGTTCCACGACAAACCAGAGCGCCTTGACAAAACTGTCTTGGCATTAGCTGTGTGGCCACCATTTTTATAGCATTAAAAAGTTTATATAATTTTAATATGTTAATTTTCACAAAAAAAATTTTTTCTTTCTTTCTGACTAGCAAAAAAAGCCCAAAGTGGGTCTCTGAACTCTCTGTACCTGCTTTCTGTGATTTAACATTCAACGTTGTGCTTATGACGTACATATTATGTTCAACCTAGAAATTTCGTTTGCAGGTATAGAAGTGGTGCAAGACTCCTTCGGGCCTGATAGAACGACAACTAGCAAAGGGTCGCTGGAAACACACAAACCAATTATGTATCAGAAATTACTTATGGGCAATTCCATATTATATGTGTGAGTTATTTATAAATTTAGTAAAACCGATGAGAAGGTAAACATATAAACATCCTTAACTAGAGATTAAATGTCAAGAGGGCAGTCGATAGCCTTTGTGATATGAAGTGCCGATACGTAAAAAGTATTACTTAGAAGTATCATTGGACAGATATTTATTTATGTTCAACCATTTAACTGACATTAAACTCAATACTACTACTACTAATAGAGCCAAAAATGTTACCACTGGGAACAAAGGCTTTCCCTAATGAATTCATCATTATTAGCTCATTATACGTCCCCACCGAAGAGCACGAGCCTACCCATTAATGGTGTATAGGCCTTAGTCTTCTACGCAGGCCCAGTGCGGCCAACTTCACGCACAACCTTTAAACCTCATCGTAAGCGTGCGCAGGTTTCCTCACGATGTTTTTCTTACTTACTGCCGCGTTGATCAATTTTTTGTCCACGAATCACCAGACCTATAAGGCTTTTCTACCAATATAACTCTAAGTAATGTATGAAATCTTAGCACTTTTTTTTATTGACAAAATGACATGATCTATATATAGGATTTATATCATAAGTAAAATACAATGATGAGTAAACTTTTAGCTCGATAACTTATGTTTTAACACTTGTCAAACATGTAAATCTGACACAAAGTGTAATGGTTAATAAGTCGGTTCTTACACAAAAAGTTCCGGGTGCGATACCGGTGCAGTATTAACATTTATTATTATGAACATGTCTGTTTGTATTGGACTATGTGGCAACAATATATACTTTTTCCGTATTTACAAAGAAAAATATATTTATGTACATTAGCTGCCATTTATTTTCTGCTAAACAAGCTCCTTGCTCAAATTGCACTGCAATTAAGAAAAGCCTGATAATGTCAAGTTCAGGGAGCTTACTGCTCTCTTAAAATAGTATTACTAAAATATAACTTAGCTTTTTAACCGACTTCAAAAACTCGGTGCAGTCGCTTACCATCAGGTAAACAATATGCTCGTTTGCCTCCTGTTCAATTAAAAAAAAAACAATTCGACCGTGTATATGCTTTGTTTATATTTATGAACCGATTTTGATGATTTTTTTGTTAGAAAGATAATATTCAGAAGTGGTCCCATTATAAGGAAGACAGGGTCTGATGATGGAAACCAGAGAAATCGAGGAAAACTTTTTTATGTATGTTCGCGGATATCTCCGTGATTTTCTAGTACAAAAATGACGTGTAGGAAACTCATAACTTAAAATTATCGGAATATTGCTTGACCACTAAAAGACTCAGAAGACTCGACCAGAAGACAGATGATAAGTGTCTATTTTCAAACGAAAACCATGAACCTTCGAGAACCGATAGAATCCCAAGGGAAAGTCTACAAACTGGAACATAGTTTAATTTGTCAATGCCGATTGCATGCGTCGAGAGGCATTTTGAGTTAATTCTAACCCTCTCTGGGGAGGCCTTTATTTCGTCGTCGGCGTGGACACCTCTTTTATTAGGTTTCTAGCCAAAACGTATTTTGAGTTTAAGTTTGTTTTAAGATTGTGGTGCCCTGTTTCTGCTGGGAGCTAAGACAAATTAATAAGAATACACGTTACAAATTCAGTTATTTTCTGTCCAATCACACACACTAAGTTCCATATCTATGACTTAGGATTGATTCCAGGGGCTCTCAAACTATGTTAGAAAAGTTATGTACCTTGTAGTTACAGCTTCTAGTAAGCTCAAGTTTACATATATTAACAATTTAACATATCTTTTCTAATATTTAGCTATAAATATTTTTATTTTAAAATAAATACATCACATAGAACCAATAGTTAATTCATGATATTATTATGCTGACTATATTTTGGCTAATACTTGTTTACTAAATGTTTAAGACATAAAATTAAGAATAAATTACTTGGGTATAACTCATGAGTAATATTGAAAAAGGGATATGTATGATAAAATGAATAATACAATTTGGGAGATCATGATTCCTTAGAAACTAATATGGACTATGACTGTTGAAATCAACGCGAGCTAAATGAACACCTAACCCACAATCCTGGCCCCTTGTTCGGAATGCAGACGAGCCATCAAATGCGGTTTATTTGGATCTAAACAGACCCCATACATGACAAGAGGTATGTAGCCAAAAACAAACACTTTGTAAACACTCAACTAAACGGTAATGTTTTCATCTAATTTTAAGATAATCGATCACTTATTTTATTGAAATGAGTGGCATCAAATCAAACGAAAGCTAATTTAATCAATTCTCAAAATACAATCCGTGGAACAGAAATGTAATTACTTGGCAGAATTTTAAGTACTTGTAAAAACTTCGTTATCTCGCTATTGTTATGATACCAAGTATAAATATATCGTACTTATAGTTAGCATTTAGAAAGATGCAGACGCTGCTCAATGAGTTTTCTATAAGTCAATTATACATTTAGAAACATATGAGCGACTCTGATATCTGAACAACAAACTTGCATAAACCAAGTTACTCCAATGTTTTAGATAAGTGTGACAATGATATAAAAAGTATAGATTCGTGATATGTTCTCAAAACAACTGAAAAAATTGGCCAAGCGCGAGTCGGACTCGCCCGTGGAGGGTTCCGCAGCAGCAAGTCACATAAAATTAAGTAAGTTTAATTTACTTAGGCACCTAGTACAGCTTTAATATGAAAAATAGTGGTTCACCGTTTTTGATGTATAAAAAAAACTACACACCAGAAATCGTCCAAACTAAATTTCGTTGTTAGATTTCATGGTAATGTATATCATATATTTTTTTGGATTTTATCAACCCCATAGTTTAGAAATTAAACACAATTTTTTCAACTTTGAAAGTGCCTCTCGCGTCAACTATTCGATTTATAAAAAAATGATATTAGGAATTTATCATTTTTCAAGCTCTACATATATACACGGGGTACGATGAAAAAAAATTTTTGAGTTTCAGTTCAATGTTTGGGGAACCCCAAAATATATTAATTATTTTTCAAGTTTCTTGTCAAAACCTAATAGCGGTTCACAGAATACATGTACTTACAAAGTTTGAATAGTGTAGTGTTTATAGTTTCGGAGAAAAAAGGGTCTGACATACGGACGGACAGACAGACAGACATGACGAATCTATAAGGGTTCAGTTTTTTGCCATTTGGCTACGGAACCCTAAAAAGGTTTCCAAATGGAGCGACAGACATATGAGAATTTCTCAATCGCCTTACGACCTCTTCATGATTTTATGAAAATATCGCCTGATAGTAAGAGTAAGACCCGAGTTTCATGTGCCTACTTACTTATATATATCTCTCGTGTTATATGGTCGTCATTCTTGCATCTTGTGGTCCATTGTGTCCAAAATTTGAAGCCTTCGGCTTGAAAGATGTAGTTCGCGCATACAGTGTCATCACGAATGTCGTCATCAAGAAGCGCTGTAAAAGAAAAATGCAGGTAAATACCGCATCTTATAAATTGTTAATACCCGCTACGGAGACTACACTACTAGGGATACACTACCAACAATAGATTTTCTCTTATCTCTTGTCGTTACACGATAGCGTCCAAGAGGCTAAAGAAGTCACTAACCATCGAATAGTCATTCTTGTTTATTTCTTACTTAATTCTTTTAATTTGTTAACTTTGGTCTTATATGTGCGTAAAGTTAAAGCTACAATCTCAACACAGCCCTATCAGAATTCAGTGCAGCATCCGAACAGAGAGCGCTTTGCAATAATGTTGCTTAAGCTATCATCTGGTCGAAATACTGATTTTCTCTACACTTTAATATTTTCCGAAGTGGCACCGAGATAACCTACTACGTGAGTTGAAGGTGAACTTAGACTGTATACTAGCATTTCACTTATCTGCTGTGGTTGACTGACTTCATATATCTATTGTATTCTTGATTTTCTATTCAACGTTTCTATTAGTTTGCAAATTTTAATGTCTGAGTAAAAAAAATTTTTCTTTTTCAAGAAACGGTCAAGGATTGTTGTGGTAATTATACAATTACCACAACATAAGCGTAATGTAGCGTAAGTATACACTTACTATATAGCAAATATAAAATTATAAAAATATTAAATTTAGCATTGTTATAATTAAACACTGTTGAAAAATAATATTTTTGACACCTATAGACTTAGTCGTCAGTGTCATGCACTTACAGCCTGTAAGAAAGCAATTTCTATAGATCTATTCAATAAATGTTATACGATTTGCTTTAATTTTATAATTCTCTCCGGTCTTTTTAGTTATCATTCAGACCGTAGACAATTCTTGACATTTCCAGAAATTCAGTTATAACATCTTTTGTTGATAAATTTAGTATTTTTATGATTTAATTTAGAGCCCTTATTTCCTTACAAAATTTCACAGGCGTGTACAATACAAAGTCCGTGATTCAACTAGACAGTTGCATCCAATAGCAGACTGCTAACAACAAAACAAACAATTCAGCTGTGGGATTTTATGAGGCAAGTTTTATAACCGCAGTTTTACAATCCAAGTAGTCAAGTGCTCAATCCGAGAAGAGGTTGCTCGAATCTCGTTTCTATGTCTTCATAATGGCATATTGCTTCAATCTTATTTCTGATCCGTTTTTAAAGAACATTATTTATGCAGATGCAACAGTGTTTCAATAAGAAGTTAGTTCGAGATTTTGTATTTTGTTGACTTTCATGTTCGTTATGTGTATTCTCTTTCTATCTTGAGTGTATTTATTGCATAATTTTAAGAAACGTGTTTTTCTGTTGCTCGGAAATGGTGCTGGAAACGTATTAATGTGGTTTCATGTTGTTATAGCGAATACAGAATCATTCCGTATACATTTCCTAAAGTTGCATGACGACCATTGTATTATTGGAGGATTCGTATCTGATTATATTTATAATTGAAACTTCATCAGCTACTGTAAATACGGTGATAGGAAGGAAATTAAAAACAGTAGGTAGTCATTATTTTCTGTCAACAGTACCTTTCATCATCAGCTCATTAAAGTACCCACCGAGGGGCACCAGCCTACCCGTATAGGGTGATTAGGGCCCGCGTCCCATTGCGAATTGGACGACTTCACACAACCTTCGAATCTCTTCACAGGCGGGCATGAAAGTTTCCTCACGATGTTTTCCTTCACCGTAAGAGCGTCGGATAACATACCTTTCGCCCGTCACCCGAGACGACATATGTAACCTGTCTTATACCCGGTAATTTTACTAGCTACATTGATATCTGGCACTATAGTGGTACCCACCTAGACGACTAAGTACCGAGTCTACCACGTTGCTTAAATTGTCTTCTGTATTTAAATAAACTCGAACAAATACGTAATGTGTATTTATTTTATCTAATCAGTTCATATCAAATATTCGTGAAAAAATCTATCCGGCATTGGAGCAAAAATATTACCCTTGAAAGAGAAAGAATTGTCCCAATTTGTTTTATCATATTGAGATATAATAATCATCAATCATCACAGTAGGGTATCAAAGATACTTACATTCACAGGCTATGTTGCACGTGCCGCCTTTTTTTCCTTCACGACAGAATTTCTGCGGTATCTGAAACATTTTTGATAAAATTTTATGAATTAATTAAATTAAAATTCTTGGTTTGGTTAACAATTAATTTGTTATTTCTAATCGTGGAAGTCTCCTTTTAAGCATTAACAGGAGACACCACGTCCTCAAGTTTTGCTAACTAAAATAAATTAGAAAAAATTCACATAGTCAAAATCTGAACATATAACCACCTCATTCACATGTAAATAGGAACTTAATATTACAAAAATATAGTTCTTAAATAATATATTGATACACATGCACATATACACATATATATACATAAACATATATACACACATACATATAATTATACATAGGAAGTTGAATAAAATATCTAATACATAATAAGCATAAATGTCACTTAAAGTAACATTAGGACAATTTTCCTTTTCAAAAAATGAAGTTTTTGAAAACGATATTTGTGTTTGTGTTGGTGTGAACAAAGATATTTAAATAACCTGACAACTTGCATGAACGTTTCAATTTCAACAACTTAAACCTTATAACCAATTTGCCACGACAGTTTCACACTCAAAGTCGATTTTTGGCTTATATTTAACTCCTTGTTAATTTTATTGTAAAGAAAAGCAGCACGTGACTCGAATTGTACACTAGCAAAATTTGTTTTTCTATATGGAACTTTGATAATATTATTGTTTCTTCTTTTACCTTTCAAATATGGAATATATATTAATGTTTTATGTTTACTACAATTGATATATAATTTTCTTACCGATAACAAGTTATATAAATATTTTTATTAAAGTCATAAACATCATTACAACAACCTAAAAAAGGCCTATTGCTCAAAAAACGATTCTTCTGAAAGCATGAACGTTTAATAAAAATACGGAATGAGTCAGGGACATAGGTATTTTCCATTTTGTGACATATATCCCGGACCCCGCTTTCATCGTCCAGCCCCCACTGTCTAGCAACTATTCGTAAGTTGTCGGTCAACTGGGCCGGAGGGCGTCCAACGCCAAGACGAGGCCTCTACTGAACTCGTCTGATCTAACGACTATCGGTTCTGTGACATACTTGACCACCTATTGCCACTTCAATTTCAAACACGTGCCTCATATATTTAAAGAAAACAGACCGTTAATTATCTAGCGCCACCACTAAACTGCACTTTGACTTCATTCATTCTTCATTTTAACCCTGTGACCGCCATGGTCGTACATATCCATCTGATATCTGTTGTTTCTAGGTGATTAAACATTTTATTAAGCGAGGTCTACGTAATTGATTACTAATCACCTCTATACCTGGTACAAACCGTAGAGTTTTTTCCCGCTTGGAGTGACAGTAAATGCTTTTGTGTCCCGTTTGCTCACTTTCTCAATGAGACACACCCCTGTAAGAAAAAAAATTTCTCATAACTGTGTTATAATCAGTGGTTCAATGGTGTGGACTCTTGCCCTCCTACCGGGAGGGCTGAGGTTCAAATCCCGACACGTACCAATGTATTTTCGAATTTTCGAAATATTATGTACGTTATCCGATGCTCTTACGGTGAAGGAAAACATCGTGAGGAAACCTTCATGCACGCCTGCGAAGAGATTCGAAGGTTGTGTGTGAAGTCGTCCAATTCGCACTGGGCCCGCGTGGACGACGAAGGCCTAATCACCCTATACGGGTAGGCTCGTGCCCCTCGGTGGGGACGTTTAATGAGCTGATGATGATGATGAAATGTTTAAAATAGATTTCTAATTTTTGTTATAGTTTATTCTTAGTGAGTTTTATTCTTTACTGAACAAACCCTTGAGGGATTTTCAATCAAATTCATATTTTCTCTATTTTTGTAATTTAAATGTTTTAATTTGAACGTTATGTATGTTATGCACTTAAAAGTTCTTACGGATTTTTTAAAATATTAAATTCAACCATTGAAACTAGACCCGTAACTTAAAGATTCGTCATTATAGATATTAAGGATAATTTGTTACGAGAAAAACTAAGGAAACATGTATAAATGTTTCAGGAAAGATAATATATGGTAAAAATGTATGAGAACTAATTACTGAGAGAAATATTTGGATAAGATAAATACAGATAGGCAGAATTTCAATCTAGGAACAGTGCATCAAGATAATAATAATTAAGAGCGTCGGTGGCTCAATGGTGTGGACTGTCGCCTTCTTACCGGCAGGGCTGACGTTTAAATCCCGCCCCGTACCAATGCGTTTTCGAATTTTCGAAATTATATGTATGTTATCCGACGCTCTTACGGCAAAGGAAAACATCGTGAGGAAACCTTCATGCACGCCTGTGAAGAGATTCAAAGGTTGTGTGTGAAGTCGTCCAATCCGCACTGGGCCCGCGTGGACGATTAAGGCATCTATACATCCTATACGGGTAGGTTCGAATGTTTTAAATTTATACGTGGTATCAGTGTGATTATTAGAATTAATTCTCTGTATTATATCAATGTATACTCTGAGTTTTGATTTATATAAATAATATATCATTTTTAAACAAAAATATAAAATTTTATAATATAAAAGTTTTGAAAAGAGCAACTACTGATTTTTTTACTAAATTCTTCTCAGTAGACAACAACAGTTCGAAACAGTGTTAGAATCAAATTTAACATTCTTAAGTGTTAGAATAAAATTTAACATTCTTAAGTGTTCTATATGGACGTTAATTGAATAAATATTTTTTATTTTGATCTATTGTTTTAACAGAATAATATTAATGACGTCACTACACCCGAATAAGAGAATTTAATATGCAACCGTCATTTATTTTTGTCGGCCCATTTGGTGTTGCGGTTGAGACGTCGGCTGCAACACCAAGGGTTCCGGGTTCGATCCCCGGGCAGTACAAACATTTATGTGCATGTACATGTCTGTTTGTAATGGTTTGGGTGTTTTCTGTGTATAATATGTATGTATAAACAAAAAAATATATATAAGTAAGTACGTGTACGCTTAACTTGGGGCTAGATGGCGCTGTGTGAATATCAGTCTTTATGATTATTTATTTCTTTATTGTTCTTTTATTATAAAGTTATAACAATTAAGGGGGTCAATAAACTACAACCCTATAACTAGATCTAAGGGACTATTTATACGTAAATATTTACAATTAAAAGTTTTTATATACAATTTCGCAATATTTTTCAGTAGAACTTTCTATGTACTGTCACGTTATCCTGATTGCCTTTCCACGAGTTTTCGCAACAAACTATATAGGAGACAAGAGAAGTCAACACAAAAACTCACTAATGAAGTTTTGAATCTGTCCACAAAGCCTATCCACAGTTACGTGAGCGAAATCCAAAGACATCAATTTGCACGAAAAAGAACTAATACATAAAAGAGAGAATAATTCAATTCAATTTAAGCGTCTTCATTGCACAAATTCTGACTGTAAGGTCAAGTTCACACTAAAGTTCGAGGTCACAATTTATTCCAAGGTCAACCACGTTAAGCTGCAAAAGCTCTGGTTATATGTTTTATTCAATTGCGAAATATTGTTCGATGAACAAATGATATTTGGCAAAAATAAATATTGCAGGTGTTAAATTTCTTTCTACGAAATCCAGTATTTAGAAATTTCTGTTAAGCTTATCTGGAACTGGTATTATTATTAGTATCTATTAGTTCTGTTTTCACAGTTGTTTTAGGTGCAACTGTGATCATGGGTGAAACCGAAGTGTTATTTCAGATTATTGTGGTTTAAGTTAGGGTAACGAAAACCACTGAAAGCAGTAAATATTCAGATATTTTTTAAAATTTTTGTAGGTACGTTCAGCAATGAACGTCCTAAGGCCACAAAAATAATTTAAGTTGAATACTTAACAAGTTTGATGTTTCAGATCAATGTAGAGAGTTTTTGCAATTAATATCCAAACTAGTGGTAGTAGGACATGCAAAACTGCAGACTATATTGATTTTTGGGCCCAAAAATTTCCTACCTGACTAATAACTTCTGAATTTTAATTTTAAAAAATATGTGTTTCACAGGTTGATTTTACTAGAATTTAATTGTACTGCTAAGAACCTATACGATTACAAACAAGAACAAGTAACTTCAAAGTCTACCAAATAGTGTGAGTGTCACACAACAAATACAGCAATAAAAATACTCGTGCGCGCAGATTACCTCGTAAACAATAGACGCAAGACCCGCTCAGTACGCAGCACACGTTCGAACAAAAAACATCCGAGCTCAGCCCAATCAACAGATTTGTTTCCCACGATAACTTGTATAAGGAAAATCTGTAGTTTTTCCCCTGCGCGTTTGGTTCAATCGTTATTGTGTGAATCCCAAACGGCCGCGCTTCATGCTATTAAAACCTATCTAAGATTTAAGATTATTGAGGCAATTTTAAAGAGATCCTTGTAACTTGGTAATGGAATTGTTGTTATTGAATCGTTCTTTGTACCACTAAAATACTGTCATAGATAAACAATAAACTAACCAGATGCAAATCTCACTCAAAAAGTGTTCGCGGCTAAAATCTACCGATCACGTCAGTTGGGCAGGATTTTCATTCAAAATCCCGTTGCTCGCTTCATGTCATAATGACATAGTAGAATGCTCGTGCTTTTGATT
This sequence comes from Leucinodes orbonalis, assembly GCA_019425675.1. Classification (NCBI taxonomy): domain Eukaryota; kingdom Metazoa; phylum Arthropoda; class Insecta; order Lepidoptera; family Crambidae; genus Leucinodes; species Leucinodes orbonalis. Next base: position 204,123 of record PQWD01006742.1, on the reverse strand, counting down.
TTGTCCCCTTTGAATGAGGCGCTAAGGTCAAAATTTTAATGAATAATTTTATGTCATAAATATAACAATAAATCAACGTATGTGTCAATAGGCTCGGACATTTTTTGGATGATATTTCTTCGTGATTGTGCATCTTGTAAATTGTTTATCTAAGTTTATAATAACAATAACATTTATACTACTACAGCCATACAACGTTGCAGGACTATTCTGCGATGGTAATGATTGTGATGATAGAAAAAAGTATTAATGAGACTGTGGTTTATTCTAGTCCTTGGCCTAATGCTCTAGATTTCTAAGAATAAAATAGAAACGCGTGTCGCTGCTTTTCGTAGTTGTCAGCAATAGCATTAATAATTATTTAACGGATATTTATGAAAGCATTTAGCGACCAGACATTTTGAAACATTGTTAAGACATCTTTTTAGATATTATAATTAGCGATTTCATTACCTTAATTTTTTTAAGGCTGCGTGATGTCTACTTTCGCTCCTTGGCCGGTAAAGTTGTGATAGCCAATAGCATTTCACATCAGAATTCCATTGGAAAAAATATTACTAAGAAATTTATAATTATAAATATGTTATAGGAAGGGAAACATATTGATTTAAGAAATCATCAAACCTAGTACAAAGCTTTGATTTTGAGTTACCCTTATTGTTCTTTTGGAAAAAAGCAGGATAACTTTCACTTCGACTTGACTCACGAATAAGGAATGTGGGTCTACGAGAAGGTAGCTATGTGGAATACATAGGAATGTAGGTTTACGGATAGTATTTCTAAAATTGCAGTTTGGAACTATACTTTAACGTACGCATTTATATTTCCGTTTATGCTCTCTATCTCTACGCTTTTTATTTAAACTTTGTTACATGGAATTGAGCTCATTTATAATGTTTTAATGAAAAATGGGTTAATATTATGCAATTTGTTAAATTGATCTCTGTATGAGTTTTACTTCTGTTTTATATTGAATAAGTTAACAATCAAGATCCAATTATTCACCAATATCCTCCAGTAATGCCGAAGTAGAGACCATTGTGTAGTTTCTAACCTGTGTACAGATTTAAGTCTCGGTATACTGTATCTGCCTATCTTCAGACCGGAATACACAGAACAAAACAATTTAATCTGATAGATTCATTAACTTTAGGGTCTATCGACCAGCAAACAACGAAATCGGAAAGTCATCAGACGTTATGGGGATATAATTTAACAATGTGTGGTTGTTAATTCCCTTAAAAAGCAAGGATTTCTAAGAAATATAAGCGGTTAACGGGACTCTGCCTTTGGAAAAACCATGATCAACAAGTGGCGTGATCTTTTCAAACAAGGAAGGGAGTCCATTGAAGATGAACCCCGCTCTGGCTGTCAAAAGAGGGTATCGCTCTGGAAATCGTCAAAAAAGTAGAAAAACTTGTATTTGATGATGCCCGGCTGATGTAAAAGCAGCTGGCACTAGTATGTTTACTGTAGTATCCGAAACAATTATTGAAATGTTCAAAATCATCATTTTGGGATTACATACTAATATAGAAAGCAACGCTGACTTAGCAAAAAACTGCTGACTAAATTTAACATTTTTATTCCACATACATCCATTTCAAACCCATAACTGTCACAAGCCACACGCACACTAGGCAAATAATTTGCATAAGCCCGTAATACTTGTAATTCCAGCAATTAGCATCCATTTTATCAAAGTTATGTCCCTGCATAAAGTAATAATTTATATTACAACTTAATATGCGACGCAAATGTTTCTATGTGGCATTTACGCGGGGCACTAATATTTTTAACATGTATAATAAAGTAAAGTAACAGCCCATAATAACGACACTAAATGGCAAGTATTATACTTCGTTAAATGGATTGCATTGTTGCATTTCCATATAGTAAATAACTTGATAAACATCTTTGTTTCTGACTAATCCTTTGACGTACGAAGTAACAATTACTAACTCAAAAAAGGGAATGCCCATGAAAGTTAACATGAGTTTAATTTTTTTTTAAACTAAATATACATTAGCCTTACTTTATCGACAACTAGCTGCTGAAAAACTAATAACCAGCTATGTACAACTATTGCCCCTAAAAAAATATTTGCGTTATGCTAACACACACACATCATCCGTGTATTGTAAGTAGCTAATAAGGACCACATGTCGAAATTGTAACTTGTGAAGAAGGAATATTTTTTAATGTTATTATTATAACTCGTATCAATAAACAGCAAAGAATTTAAGTATCTGCCATTGATCGTTGGTTCAGCAAGTTGAAGTGACAGTAAGCTGGTGACTTTTATTTTAAAATGGATGGCCATTGGAGCGGACGAGCTCTCGAGTGGGCGTTCTACGCTACGCTTCAGCAACAGAATAAGCATAGCGTTGGACACCCAATGGATCGACTAGAAGGTTGCTGGTGGTGGCTGGGCGAGAAAAGCGAATAGGTCCAAAATAATAGAGAAAGATCTATAAACAATAGTATATCAGTTTTATTTTTTGTATACAAAATTTGTCAGTGAATCGTGATAAGTGCCTATGTCAAATTACACGGTACGCAATTAACGCGGGGTGGGATCAACTATATTTGATTTTCACAAAAATACGCCCTCAAAGCATTAAAGAGCGGGATTTCATGTTACACTTTTCCCAGTTTTTAAGGTGGAAAGCAATAAATTGGTATGCGAAGCGAAAAAGATTAAGAAGGTGCAGTGTTAAAATATTCTGTTTTCGTTACCAGGGAAGTGAAACCGTGTTATCACGAATTTAACGGGAGCGAAGCCGCGGGCATAAGCTATAATATATAAAATCAAAAAACCAATTAAAAATAATTGTAACATTTACACCCACATTAAAGGAACTAGCAAAAAAATTACTATTGGGTATTGGGACTATCTTCAATGAGATAAATAAATAACAAACATATTGAAATGAAAACCCAAACAAAACCACACTTTTAAATTTGCATAAAACAAATCAATATAGAAGCTATTCAATCATCGTTTGTTGTACAAGTTTGAGTTTATCACACTAAGCGAAATTATCCAAAGTAATACGTACAATTTCCAAGAAACGTTTTCTCGATGAGTTTCGTCTGAATGAGCTCAGTTGCTAATTTGCACCTGGTGAACACTTTACACTCACTCATAAACACCAAAAACGCGAGCGAAACTAGAAACGTTAGTATTTTCATTGTATTTATCTGTTCCACCAGTGGGCGATGTATCACAAGGAATCATGTGTTTAAATCTATTCGACACTCAATATGAAACTTATCAGATATAGTTATAAAATATACATTATAAGATTAACCCTACACGCTCTTTTGATAAGATCGAATTAAATGGTCTATTAGTTTTCTTATAAAATAAACAACACACACCTTTGCACCGTTAAACAGATGTTCACTAACTATGGCAACTTCACTGTAGATACTCATATCTATATTGTACGAGTAACCTATGTGTACTTTTTGTACTAATTTTTGCCTTTGTGTGAACATCGAAGTAACAATGACAGTATGAGTTTGATGGTGGATCTCAAGGTCGATATTTATAATTATTTTTAGGTATAAGATCCTTTGGTAATTTTTTTGTGCAGCCTTGTCTAAAAAGTGGAATGTGATAAAGAAAAATAATTAACTCTTATCGAGAAGATAACATTTGTTTTCAATTGAGAGTGTTGAATAAATAATATCCTTGATAAGATTAACAGTGTCAATGATGCTATATACGCTTACATGCTACATGCGTCACATTCAACAATAATAATTTAGAGTTGCTAATTATTCTTTTATATTACGAATTATGTATAAGCAATAACCAATTTTCAGATTATCTGTAACTATCCTGTTTAGTTTTAGAATTCACTAGGATGTTAAAAAATCCAAATATTGAGTGATTCCTCATTTATTTTACAATAATCTATTCTAATATTTTAAAGCTGAAGAGTTGTTTGTTTTTTGAACGCGCTATTCTCAGGAACTACTGGTCCGATTTGAAAAAATCTTTCAGTGTTAGATAGCTAATTTATCGAAGAAAACTATAGGTTACAAGCAATAGAAGCGGAGCAGCAATGAATGTTTCAAAATCCGGGGGGAAATTTTCTTTTGGAGATTCTGCTGCGTACGCTGCGTAAACGGTTTAAGTTTCGCAAAAGTCATGTATGAGAGTATTGTTACCCTTTTAAAGGTCTACAAAAAGTCTGCGACAGCATATGTCTATCTTTTAAGGTTAGCTCCCTATAGCATATTTTTTGCTAAAAAAATTTCTAAAATAGTGCATCATTTTGCGAAGTATTTTCATAATATATATCAATCCTTATACTTTGATAAATACTTTATTTATCACAAGTATTTCATTTTAAACAAAATTGCCCGTTACATCATTCAATTTAAATGAATATCTTATGAGATATCGCAGTTTTACACCTACATAAACGAAGTAGAGTATTATAGGAAGCGTTAGGCCAAAGTAACTATTCACGCGGACGAAGTCGCACGCAAAAGCTAGTAACTCATATCGATAAACAGCAAAGAAATAAAGTAATTCGCCATAGCTCGATGGTTCAGCAAGTCGCAGTGACAGTGAGCTGGTGACGTTTGTTTCAAAACCGATGGTCATTGGAGGTCATTCGGTACGCTTTCGGCGCTAAACGCCTGAATAAGCATAGCGTAGGACGCCCGATGGACCGACTTGATGAAGGTCACTGGTGATGACTGGGCGAGAAAAGCGGAAAGGTCGAAAATAAGAGAAAGACCGATAAGCAATAGTGATATCACGTTTTACAAAATTGGTCATTAAATCGTGAAAATTCAAATGAAGGCAGGGCTCACAGCATACATCTATTGAGACCATAGGCTGTCTAACGCAGTCGTAGTGCATCGTGTCAAATAAGAAAAAAGGACATGGCGATCAGACAATAAGAAGGTAGTATTTAGTTCGTCGGGTCAGCTAGTAAATAATAATCTCCAGAATTGGCATGTTGTAATGGCAGATGGGAATGCATTGTAAACACCCTTACTCTTGATCCGGATAAGCCGGCATAGGACCAAAAATCCAGCAGAGAATAGAAAGCAACGCACTTATCATTCAATCGGAACTTCAATAGGTAATGTGGAGATTACGGTAAAACTCTTTGCTATCGAGAAGTAAGCTTTAAGTCAACAGTGCACTCTGACAGGCTATAAAAGTTATTATCCAATGCAGTTCGTCTTGATAACTAACATTAAAATTACCGGATATAAGTAACATCTGCGTCTCTGGTGTCGGGCGTAGTCCGGCATTGACGGAGAATGATAACTATATAACTAATTAGTGTTGTCTCTTCAATGACGCTGTGGCATGGTCAGGCGTATCACTTACCATCAGGTGTGCGTCTTGAAAGTCCTGTACATTTTATCATTAAATAAAAAACAGAAAATTTAGAATGCTATCTTATAAGCATGCTTTTATAGCTAACAAAATTGCATACATGTGTGAACCCATCTGTTCTTAGCAAGGATCATAAGTCTGAGGTTAATGCGGACTACAAAATGTTTGTGCTAAATTAAGAGTAAGCGAAGGTATGAACTCACAGGTCACACTCTGGACCACTGCACCTAACAATGTTACGCTATCCACTTTATAAATTGACGGCGTACAAAGAATGAGTAATTTTGTGAAACTTCTAACTTAGTAGGGTTGAATGTTTTCTTTGTTAACATTGCAGTGTGTAAAAGCAATGCTTTGGCGTAAACAGACCCTGAAACGATACTATGATCTTCATGAAAACTCTCGTGTTACAACGCCTGGCTTTGTATTTCATGGAGTTTCAAATTCCTTATTAATTATTACTTTTAAAATAAATTTAAGGCTTTAAGAGGACCTACAGCACACTTTTTTCTTATTTGAATTACTAATGTATTTGTGTTATGTACTTTTATTGTAATTGTTTGCCTTCCCATGAAATAAAAATAGTACATTCATGGTGACAGCCCTACCTACTACAGATCCCAAGTCAAAGATAACTTTTAAGCCCTGCGCTGTCGATGCTTCTAAAATAGGGTTTTAGCTCACAACTTGATCTGGCTCACTGGCCAGTTGATTTATTACTTAAACCGTTGCTACTAAATATATACTTAGTTTTTAATTCACTTACGTGCGAAACAAAAAGAGTAAATGTGTGTCCTAACTTAAACTTGATTTTATTATTTAAAAAAAAATTAACATGCGAATGGATTTAAAATGTAAGAAGTATTGTTATTGTTGTAAAATGACATTATTATAATAATATTGTTTTTTAGACCTTGCGTATCAAACAAATTATCCCCTCTCACATAATAATAATATATTGAGCTTTAAATACCAATTTGTTGCATAAGCGACCAAAGAAACAGCAACAAATCCTGTCACGTGGGTTTAGCGATTTCTAATATCCACCAACCTGCTAAAAGATTTGATCCTGAAAACACTGTTACGTGAAAACGCTAGGTAAAACAGAAAGAATTCCGCAATACCAGCCCAGCCCAGTACTGCAACGCGGCGTTTCATCTATTCGTTGTTTGTCACCCGTAAAATGTTGGTTCTTCCACTTGTTTTGTACAGGATATAAACTGACAAACTTGTGCTTAATGTCCCCTCGTTAATTCTGAAGCTTTATTTAATAGGAGAACGTATCATTTTGCGAGATAAGTCCTGCCCTGTTTCTTTATATATTCGAAACTCATTTTGAAGACTTTATTTTTCGAAATGGGTTTATGATTGATACCTTGTCTGATGTTAATAATATTACTTAAGTGTCAGTTTTCTATAAAACTGCCACAATTTAATTGTTTTTTTAGTCTTCCTGCTGTGTTTCCTAATGAGTGAACCCACTAAAAATATGTTAAAGTTGGAAATTATACATATATCTATATATACATTGTTCTTACACATTCGACTACCTTTTGCTAATAAGACAGTACAAGAAACGCAGAGTTCTTAACGTGGTTATTATTTTGCCAGGTTTACGTTCAAAGCTAATATTCAGAGCAATCATCTCGCACAGTAAATCATCGTTAATTAAATGCAAGCTCGAGATAAATGCGAACGGCATAATTAGCTACTCAGGTGCGATTTAACATTGCAGCTAATTACAACTTTCTGGAACATTCCAGGATTCGTACGTGCGGATTTTGCATTGTTATTAAGATTATAATAATAGATATCTTATTGTTATTATCTGAAAAATTAGTTTGAAAAGTATGTCATTTGTGTTGTTAAGTCGAGTTAATTATTGAATTGAGGCCCTTGCGACTACTCAAACTAATCATCATCATCTTTACAGCCATATTACTCTCACAGCTGAACATAGGCCTCCCTCAACAATCTTCACCTCTCCCTATCAGAGGATATTTGTACCAAACGACCACCCTCGGCCCTCTCTACGTCATCTGCCCATCTCGTGGGTAATCGTCCTACGCTGCGCTTGCCGTTACGAGGTCTCCACTCAAGCACTTTTATGCTCAAGCTGCCTTCGGTCCTTTGAGCTAGCTGCCTATTGCCATTTCAGCCCTGTGACACGGTAAGCAATATGTATCATCTCTTCATTTCTTATTCGGTCGCGCAGGCAGACTCCAAGCATAGACCCCTCCATAGCTCTCAGAGTCATTCTGAACCTATTCATCATCATCAGCTCATTAAACGTCCCCACCGAGGGGCACGAGCCTGCCCGTAAAAATTGCACAGGCCTAGTCGTCCACGCGGGCCCAGTGTGGATTGGCCGACTTCACTCACACCCTAGAATTTCTTCGCAGGCGTGCGCAGGTTTCCTCGCGATGTTTTCCTTCACCGTAAGAGCGTCAGATGAACGTACATTCAATTTCGAAAATACAATGGTACGTGGCGGGATTTGAACCTGCCACCCTCCAGATCCGAAGGCAACAGTTCACACCACTGAGCCACCGACGCTCACCACGCTGAACCTATTCAAAAGATACGAAATAAAAGAACAAGTCTCAGCACCATACGTTATCATTATCATCACAAACAATTACCAACCGCAATTTGTATTTACTCAAATAACATTTGATTTACTAAAATAACATTTAATGTAATTAAAAGCATCACTTTGTTAATGAGTTTGTTTTAATCACGGCGTGAAATCGTCGTATTGAATATTTTAAAACTGTCACCATAAGCGTTGCAATTTGCTGATTCCCTTAATACATTAAGGTTACATAATTTATTTTGCTATGTCATTTTAATATAACAGTAACCTCATATACACATTAAGTAAATAAGGTATATATTTTGGGACTGTACACAGTTTGGATATATTTAATTTCAAAATTTGACGACTTTGACGACGGACCGAAATAAATAAATAAAGTAATTAATGAATTTAGGGTTTAAACAAATTTCAATAGCATCGACTTCAACCAGCCTATCACTACCCTCTTCAGGACACAGGCCTTCCCACACGTCATTGCTTTGGCAAGATCGACCTGTAACTCACCACGTTACAAATATATAAAAGACTGTTCAATATAAAAACAGTAGCTGAAATCATGTCAAGAACGCATATTAATATTACGTCTACAAAAAAGGATTTGCCATTACTCACAGCAAATTATTTGCCAATAATGGTTGGAACACATGCATGTATTATAAAGCAGTTACAGTGTTGTTCAATGTACATTTAAAATATCGATATTTTAATGATTATTAATTATCCAAACTACTTTCATGCTCTTTGTAATGTAATGCCGAATCCTGTTACTGAAGGGTACTATGTTAAAAGACTTACGTAGTGTTACTCGGACTCAACATTTCTTCTCTTAGGCTTTGTTTTAAAATAAAAATGAGGCAAGGAACGATTGTTATATATGTTTTAACTACATTACTCAACATTTTTATGATACATGTTAACATATACAACTCGATGCTAGATGGCGACAAATGTTTTGGTGTCACTAGTCGTCTGATTTTACGTCACAATCTTCGTCATCATCATCGTCATTTGACCCGATGGACTAATAGTAATGTAGGTATTTAGTGCTGCTGCTTAATAGTCCACTATCGATATTTGGATAAAAGTAATAGTACCGATAGGATCACTACGCTTAAGGGACTATCGATATCGATATCCCATTAAGCGCAAACACAATTAACACACAATTTCTTTATAGAAAATAACGATACCGTGGAAGCATAATATCTTATAAACTATCGATACTATTGTGGCTGATTATTGCCAAAACTGACAATATTTTCTTTATTTCTATATTTAACAGTTGTAAATGTATTAGGTTCGTTTAGTATTGCTATAGTTTTTTTTAGTTTCTTTTTTCATTTACCGCACTCAATATAATATGTTTTCTGTCCTGAAGCTAAACTAATAAAAAATGGTTTTAGGCATAAATTTACCTTAATGCTGTTGTGCCTATAAATAGTATCGATAAACCTCTTATATCGATAGGTTTTCTCGAAATATTGTATCGATACAATGACCCATTCTCGTACAACACTACCACGATATACTCATGCCCAGTACGAGTAAAGCTGGCCCCAGATGCGATCCTAAGTAATTATGTTCGGTTCCCATTCACAACGCAGTTGAGCGAGTTAGGGGAATGCGGGATACGGAAATAGGATATCTTAGATTCCCGCTATCTATTCTAGTATTAACCCCGGGGGAAATTTAATAATATCTGACGTTTCGTACAATCTGTACTGTATGCAATATTTCGAAAAGTGGCAACACTTTTTGGTATAGAAATTGGTATTATCATACCTATATTAATGACGATCCGTCTGGTGCAATGGTCGAAACGTCGTACAGACAAACATTTGTATGCATGAACATGTCTGTTTGTGTTGGTTGTATTTTATGTAAAGTATGTATGTATTTACAATTGTACGCGTGTGACACGCGTGAACATCAAACAAGATCCCCAAACACAACCCTTCCAATCTGCTAAAGCAGCAAATTACAAGCTAGTCCTGTAAAGTTATGTCACTGAATGACACATGTAGTTTCAGGAATCCCAATTAAGCCAAGGCTTCCTATACATCGTGCAATATCGATAGAAAACCGTCAGCACAATGCATGCCAGTGATCTTTGCAGACTATTCAAATGATTTCAATAGTTTCGATAGCAATACGTAATACTAATGAACAGCTTTGAGAGCCAAAGCCGTTGTGACAATTTGTATTGATAGAACATTGATTACATTCTAAGCATTGACGTATAAAAAATACAGACGGACTAATTACACATTCTAAGCGTGTCTATATGAAAAATACGGACGTACTGTTACAATGTTAGTACATAAAATGTGTCCTCGAAATGATAGCTCCTGTCTATGATGTAATTTTAACAAATACTTTTGTATACTGATTTTAGTGTTTTATACTAAAAATGTGTGATCGAATTGTTCATTCACTTATGCTTTTTAATTTCTGGTTGGTTTTCCTTTTGTTCATTGCCGATAGTCGATAGTGATCTCAAATAGTGTTGAAAAAAAGTTACAGTTTCCGTATACTTTTTCTAGCAAATTGAATACACCTACCTAATAGCTAATACCTACACCCTTGGTACTAGCTACTCGTACACCCTCTTCTCAAAATACAAAAGAGCATTGGACTCCCATTTTTATTGCGATGGATTTATTCCATGCGACATAGCATAGAGTTTACCACCTACCTTATTCATAAATATGTGTGTATCACACGAGTATGTAGTTTTTAATAAGTGTAGGTTTTATCAATGTATTCGATTTATGATTTATTTATTTATTATTAATTTATTAACTAAATATATTATTTATAATATACCTTTATCTGGCTCACAGTGGTTCAAATCCTGAACTCAAAGCTCATATAATCTAAAAGGACCAGTAAACCAGTTTCTATGAATATATTCTATCCGTCTATAAAATTATGAGACACAAGCTTTTAAGTACAGTGTTTAATCTTTTGATCTTTCAATTCGTCTATACAAAACAACGCGCTTAGCCAAATAAACTAGATCGATAGCGTGTTTGCTCCCACCCTGATGGCTGCCATAAATAAAGATTATATTAGTGTTCGATCAGGATTTATTCAAGTTGGAAGGAAATATTTACGAGTATGGTCCATTAGCACAAATGGATGCATTAACTAGGCAAGTGATTGCAGTATTTTCATGAGCTCGAAATATGTAGACGTATGATTGATTGATACTTAATCTCTCTCAATGACTGATGATTATTTAACTAGGTGGTAGACTCGATACTGAGTTGTCTAGGTAGGTACCACCGTAGGTCCAGATATCATCTCGTTAAACAGGAGTGTTATGCACTTTTGTGTTTCGGGATGAGGGCACTGTAGCTAGTGCAATTACCGGGTATAAGAGACCTAACATCTGTTGTCTCGGGTGACGGGCGCAGTGCGGCATTGATGGAGAATAATAAGTGTCTATCAGTTGTTGGTCTCCTTTAATGCCGCTCTGTCATGATCTGGCGTATCACTTACCATCAGGTGAACGTCCAGACCGTCCTGTACACTTATAACATTAAAAAAATATATTATGAGCGTCGGTTGCTCAATGGTGTGGACTGTCGCCTGCCAACCTGGAGGTTGACAGTTCAAATCCCGCCACGTACCAATGTGTTTTCGAATAATCAAAATTATATTAACGTTTATCTGACCCTCTTGCGGTGAAGGAAAACATCGTGGGGAAACCTGAGTACGCCTGTGAATTGATTCAAAGGATATAAGTGAAGAAGTGAAGTGAAGTGAAGTTGTGAAGTCGGCCAATCCGCACTGGGTGCATGTGGATGACTAAGGCCAATACATCCTTTACTGGTAGGCTGGTGCCTCTCAGTGTGGACGTTTAATAAGCTGATGATGACTAATATTATGTTAATAGATACGATAGGTGATAAAATATAACGGCTTGCAGAATTATGGGTGCATACAACAAGTAACGATCAATGCAACCGCTTTTAAGTATACTATTGTATCATACTGTCATAGCTGGCTGGATCACAAAGTTAAGTGATAGTGGGCTGGTCGCGTACATCGCAGAACGAGTGGCTATTAGGGAAGGGAGTTCTGGAGTGGAGATCGCGTCTTAGTAAGCGTAGCGTAGGACGCCCTCCAATCCGATAGACCGGCAACTTGCGAAAGGTTCCCTAAGCAGAAAACTGCGATATTTTCGAGCTGCGCTCGCCACTTGTCCGGTAAAACTGTAAGACCATTCGCGGCCAATAGCAAAAATTTAAAAAGACGCTATGTCTGGACAGTGACATTTGTCACCCTAGCCCAAAAAACTAAATAAAGATAAACATAACTCTACATTTTGTTTATGATAACCTACCTATAACGTATAATAAAGAAAGAAAATTTACTTATTTACCCACAAAATTTCATATAACAGACAAGCACAACACATAATACAAATTTAAAAGGAAAAAATAGTAACTTCATAAAAATATATTTTTTTGTGCTCAAAAGGGTACGGACCCTTACGCAGCTTATGCTGTCGTGTGTACTTATGTATATATATATATATGTATTATGTATATAATTTTAAACAAACAAAAATAACAAAACCAACAAACGAAAAACACTCAAATATGTTCATAAAGTGCTATACTGCACGGGGACCGAACCCGGAACCATTGGTGAAGTAGCCGAATCCTTACCTATTACATAAAATAGTCTTATCATCATCATCAGCCTGAAACGTTTCCTATTTGTGAACTTCCATTTAAAGGAGAATCCGTTATTTTTATTAATGGAAGTAATCTACTTGTACATAATATCAATGAAGAAGCCAAACACAACATCAATAGCTCTCGAAATACGAAGACAGAAATAAAAGACGAGGTCCTCAAAGCAATCACGCGGCTCTATCAGTTAGTAAAGGAAGCGGAAGAGGAAAGAAAAGACAGAGGAAGGTCACAAAGGGAGGATAGAGGACAGGAGGAGGAGAAGAAAACAACAAAACAAGAAAAAGACCTAGAGAGTATACTGGAAGAACAAAGGAAACTAATAAAGGCAAAAAAGATATTGAGGGACTGCAGCCTACTCACACAGAGAGCTACGCGAGCATAGCTGCCAAAAGTACCACCACTGAGAACACTGCCCTTCACTCCATGATCATCTCGTCGAAAGATGAGATGGACACCGGCATGGAGATAATAGAGAAGATCCAGAAGGCAGTGAGGGCAAAGGAAGGCGGAGTTGCCATCGACAGGGTGAGGAAGGCGCGTGACCGCAAGGTCATAGTAGGCTGCAGAACGCGGGGAAGAAAGGGACAAAGTTAGGGAGAGATTGGAGAACGCGGAAGGGGAGCTGATAGTGGAGGAGGTCAGGAACAAGGCACCTCTATTACAACTCAGAGATGTCTTGGCCTTCCACAGCGATGCGGAGCTGCTGCAACTCCTTGCAGCACAGAACGATATCTTCCGGAACACAGATCACGCCGACTACAAATGCGAGGTGAAGTTCCGGAAGAAAACGAGAAACCAGCACGCAAACCACGTTGTCTTAACAGTTCCTCCCGATGTGTGGAAGAAGGCCCTAGAGAAGGGTTATGTCTACATAGACATACAGAGGGTAAGAGTCGCGGAACAATCACCACTGGTACAGTGCACGAACTGCCTGGGATATGGGCATGGCAAGCGGTTCTGCACTCTTCCAGTGGAAAACAAGTGCAGCCACTGTGGAGGAGACCACGTGAGAGCCAACTGCGCGGACTGGATGGCGGGCGAAGCGCCGAAGTGCTGCAACTGCACTCTAGCTAAGCTAGAGTCAGTGCAACACAATGCGTTCAGCACAGAGTGCCCCGTCCGTCGCAAATGGGAGGCAATCGCGCGGTCGAGAGTGGCGTACTGCTGAGGACACCGAGGCAGCCGGGAGAACACATAGAGTGAGATTGGGACATGTAGAGCTTTCCCCAAACCCAGGAACCCGGTATGGGAAAGGCTTTACATGTATTTATGACGTCGAAACTGGGGTCAATAAATCTGAGCCTAGCCACAAACACCCGCTCAAACACTCGTCACCCGTGAACACACACATCCGCACTCCACACAAAACGCCAACATACAATAAAGCAAACAAAAACAAAAATAGGAATAAAATAAAGGAAAAAAGAAAAATAGTAAATAATAACATAGAGAAATAAAATATACTACACATATATAGTGAATATATACAATGGCAGTATAGAGTATAAAAAATAAGATAAGTAAATAAATAACAAGAGTATATAATAAGATAATTAACATAAGAGTAAAAGAAAGTGGCAAATGAGGAAAGAAAACTTAACATAGGATAAGAAAGACAGAGAGTAGAGTTAGAAAATAGTATGTAAATAGAATTAAGAAAGAACTATAAAAGTAAAATAGAATAGAATATACATTAAATGGCAGCAGCCAACATAAAAATAGAGTAAGAAAACTAAATGTAATAAATTAGTAAAATGTAATAAATAAGTAAAATGTTGTAATAATTAAGCAAAAACTGTAAGCAAGAAGGTAAAAAGATAAGTTTGTTGTAAGATAGAAAGTAAGAATGTAGAGTTGTAAGAAAGCATAGAATATGTAGAGTCACTTCTGTAATCATGTTATGTTGTATGAAAAATAGATGCAAAAATATGTAAGCCAATATGAAATAGATAGTAAGCTGCAGTAGTATGTGAAAAACAGAGATAGAAATAAGGAAAGATGTGTAGCAAGTAAGAAAACAGATAATAAGGAATCATTGTAAAAAGAAAGATAAAATAAAAAAGAAAGAAAGAAATAAAAGAATACAAGTAAAAAGATATAAAAATACAAAAACCCAAAAAAGATATAGAAAGAAAAGAGAATAAACAAAGTCTCTGACCACCATGTCAGGGGATTATCTGAGAAAAAAAAAAATATATCAATGAAGTCGCTATCATAATGGTTTGAATTTAGTAAGTGCCAGATATTATTTTTTATGAAAAACACATGCTATCGGATAAATGCCAATTTATTTATTGTTATAAAGCTCCTAGAGCATTGAAGTGGTAGGTGGTTTAAAAATTCGCAAAAATAACATGCTGTACTATAGATAAATATTATTGGAGTTGGGCTGGAGGCAATACCTATAAAAAGTAAGTTCGAATGAGAACTGATACCCGTATTCATTATTTGTTCACTAAATGTTATCCTTTAACCGCGTTTTATGACATTCACGGGAAGAGGGTGTTGACAAATGTATTCTAATATGCCGTCAACACATGGCTCTTTTCATCCCAATTACTTAACGTACCGAAGCAGAATGTATAGATAACTATGTGGTTGATTGAGTAGTGACTCGTCTAGTTAGGTACATCGCAGTGCCAGATATCATCCCATAAAATAAGAGTGTTTTGTGCTTCTCTATTACAATATGATGGAACTATTGACGTCCCATTTGATGTAATAGTTGAGACGTCGGCTACTACATCAAGAGTTTCATGGCCTCGGGCAGTACATACATTTGTGTGCATGAACATATCTTATTATATTTGCATGGGTGTTTTCTATGTACAATACGTATGAATTTACAAAAAAAAAGGATGTTTATCAGTTGTTTAGTACCCATAATACAAGCTTCACGCAATAACTAGGGGCTAGATGGCGTTTTGTAAATGTCAGTGGATATTTATTATTATTATTACTTCTAAAATTACCAGATATAAGAAACCTAACATCCATCGTTTCCAATGCATCATGATGAAGGCTAGCATTGCGCTATGGCAATGCAAAAGACTGCTAGGCAGAAATTGGGGAATAAGTCCTAAAATTACCTACTGGCTGTATACCACAGTTATTCGTCCGGTCATCACGTATGGCTCTATAGTGTGGTGGCCGAGGACAAAATGGAATACAGCCCAGGAAGGAACTAGAAAAGCTACAAAGATATGCTTGCGTAGCAATTACCAGCAGCATGAAAACAGCACCTACTGCTGCCCTTCAAGCAATGCTGGGACTACCACCCCTGCACATTGTAGTAAGGGAGGAAGCTACACTAGCAACATTCAGACTGGAACTATCGGGTGTCCTAAGAAAGGATGCCAGAATTAAACACACCCACATAAGGGAGGATGCCATCAAAATACAGCCAATGATGGTGGCAACGTGCGACAGAATCCTAAAAACACACTGCTTTGAAAAGCACTACAACATAGAACTTACACCAGAAGGACATGACCACTCGGGTATAAACGAACTAAGAGTTTACACGGATGGATCAAAAACAAACAACGGTACAGGTGTCGGAGTCTTCTCCGACGAACTCAATATAATGATAACTAGACCCCTTGGTATGCTTAGCAATGTATATCAGGCGGAATGTGTAGGTATATTACTAGCGGCACAAGCCGTAGAGACCAGAGGAGTCACAGATTCGTACATACGGATACTCTCCGATAGTGCCTCCGTACTCCAATCACTAAAGAAAAGTCTTCTTACTTCCAAATTGATACTAGAATGCCATAATGCCCTAGAACGCATTTCGGTGAGAAGCAGGAATAAGGTGACACTACAGTGGATCAAAGGACACAGTGGATCACGCGGTAACGATGCAGCGGACGAGCTGGCGAGACGAGGCTCAAATTCCAAAGCCATCGGACCGGAACCAATAATACCAATCCCATTCAATCAGATTTAGAACTGGCTAAGAAACCACACATAGACACTAGCGGCGAGTGGTGGAGCTCGACACCAGGGTGCAGGCAATCCAGGGAGGCCATGCCATCCTGGATAGGAAACTGTCTAGACGTCTTCTACGGATGGACAGAAATAGCCTCAGACTGGTGACGGGGATCATCACTGGACACTGCGCACTAAACAAACACTTTAACACAATAGGTATCACGGACAGTCCTCTGTGCAGAGCGTGCATGGAGGAGGAGGAAACGGTGGCGCATGTGCTTCTTAGGTGCACAGGCGTAGCCCAGATCCGCAGGGAGACTATCGGCTCACCGGTAACAGTCGCGGATGCCCTGAGGAGACCGGGAAGACTTATCTGCTTTTGGAGGGAGGTGGGCTGGCTGGAATGACCAGAAGGCCGCCATGGCTTACGCACAATGGTCCACTTCACGGACTAAGTGCGGAAACCGAACCCCGTAACATAGAACATAGAACATCCATCGTTTCGGCTGACGACCGCAGAGCAATGTTGACGGAAAATATGTAGTATCTTTTGTCATTTATTTTCTTTAAAGTATTAAAGATAATAAATGACAAAAGATACTACATATTACTATGACCATGACAGAAGCAGTAGCTTCTGTCATGGTCAGTATCACTAACCTTCAGGTGAGCAAACTAACCATCCCGTTTACTTATCATCATCAACTTATTAAACGCCCCCACCGTAAGGCACGAGCCTACCCGTATAGAGTGTATACCTTAATCGTCCACGCGGGGTCAGTGTGGATTAGCTGAATTTGCGCACAACCTTTGAATTTCTTCTTAGACGTGCGCATATTTCCTTAATGACATAAAAACTACGTGCTTTGTTATAGACAATTCAATACCAAAAATATCGTACATTATGTGTATTAATTCAAATAGCAAATATCTGTTTGAGCTTGCATTTATAAAGTAAAAACATGTTATATCATTACGGACCCTTGTTCTGTCATTAGCCGATAAATAAAACAGCCGTGCTCCAAGTAAGCCGTTTGAGATGGTTATAGCCAGGGAAAGAAGAAATAAATTGTCGCCCGAGGAAATATTTCTTTGTGCTGTGTTAAGAAAAGAAAACAAAAAACATTAAGAACAGACCAGTGCATTTTGTTAGTTGGTAATTCTATAGAGTAGATTGTACTTATCATTGGATTAAGGGTACTATCTATCTATTCAACCTATCGCAGTCGACTGCTGGACATAGGGCTCCCCATTTTGCGCCAGATATCCCGGTCCTCCGCTTTTCTCATCCAGCCTCCACCAGCGGCCTTTCGCAAGTCGTCGGTCCATCAGGCCGGAGGGCGTCATACGCTACGCTTGCTGAGACGCGGTCTCCACTCTAGAACTCGTCTGCTCCAACGGCCATCGGTTCTGCGACATACGTGACCAGCCCACTACCACTTCAATTTGCTGAAAAGTAAGGGTGCTAATGTATCAATCAATTTTAATGGAGTAAATATAAAAAAACTAAGTACGATATAGGACTATATATATATCGTCACTTTCCATCAGGTGGCAGTCAAACGCACTCAAATGTTTAATTAAAAAAAACCGCAAACAACTATGAACTTAATACCTAAATAAAAAGTATAACCATTTAAATAAATATAGGTATAAAACTATTAAATAACAAATTCAAATTTCAATAACTTATGAATATAAAGACCATAAACATAAAGAAGATACAATATAAAAATAAGTGTATGGACTAAATTAAAATGTTTTATGTAACGTTTGAATATAAAAATAAGAAAGGGTATAGGTACAAAATGTTATTGATGAAAAATAACATCAGTAAACTATAAACTACTTAATCTCATCAAGTCCGAATGCAATTCAATTCAAAAAGCAAAATTTTGCTGAAAAACTTTGACGCGGAACGTCGCGCTATAATCACTAATGGGTGTCCATAATGGCCCCAGTCGCATATTCAACATTTAATAAGACCATCACAATATTTTTCACTTGAATTTCCGCTTACCGCTGTTCTTCTTAATTAAAATTGTTGAAAACGTAGCACCGCTTAATTGGTGCGGCTTGAAGATTTGTAAAGACTTGCTTGCCGTTTAAGTTGACACTGATGGCTATTCGTTTTAAAGGAATGTTATTTTTCATTAAAATTCCACAAGATAATCAACAGAGTGCTATCTTTATATTTGTAAATACTTTGTATTTGTAAATAATTCGCTGGACTAGCCGTGATTAGAGTATTTATTTATTTGGGAAACAAACGATACAGTACAATACAAAAGATGAAAATGTCTGGTTCATTGTTAAATTACTATTGTATGGTCCGTAGTCAGAAGAATAACCCTAAAATATTATCTTTAACCCCACCTTGCTTCCGCGGACACTTTAAACCGTTGCGCACTTATTAATTTACTAGGTGGTAGGCTCGATACTCAGTCGTCTTGGTAGTGCCAGATATCGCCCCGTAAAAAAGGAGTGTTATGTATTTTTGTGTTTCGGGATGAGGGCACTGTATCTAGTAAAATAACCGGGTATAAGATACCTATCATCTGTTGTCTCTGGTGTCAGGCGCAGTGCGGCATTGACGAAGAATAATAATTATCTGTCAGTTGTTGGTCTCCTTCAATGCCGCTTTGTCATAGTCAGGCGTATCACTTACCATCAGGTAAGCGTCTTGATCGTCATATCCACCATTGAAAAGGTGATTCCTAATACTATCGTTGTGTTCGAGTCCAACCCAATAATAGTATACCTACATTTCACGACACGATATGTTCCTTTCGTGTCTGTGTACTCGTTCTTTAGGTGTCAACCAAACAAGATATTTATTATTTGCTGATTTGTGAAACTGTATTATTTGCTGATGATACATCTCTTATATTTAACGTGGATAGACAAAAAAACTTTTGACGATGTAAATACTACACTTTCTCAGGTATTACATTGGTTTACGACCAATAATTTACTTCTTAACTCTAAGAAGACCAAATGTATTAAGTTCACAATGCCTAATGTAAGGCAGGTAGATACTTTCATCACTTTGGATGAAGGACCCATGGAAGTAATAAATTCAACCGTTTTCCTGGGTATAAAATTAGACGCAAAATTGCAGTGGGGTCCCCATATTGCGGCTTTGGCAGGAAGGCTTAGTTCCGCTGCATATGCTGTAAGGAAGATAAGAAGTCTCACTGATATTGAGACTGCAAGACTTGTGTATTTTAGCTATTTTCACAGCGTGATGTCTTATGGTCTACTTTTGTGGGGTCTGCTGCTGATCTACAAACAATTTTTGTATTGCAGAAAAGATCATCCGTGCCATATACGGCCTTAAATCACGTGACTCACTAAGGGAATTATTTAAACAAATAAATATTTTAACATTACCGTCTCAGTACATTCTAGACTGCGTCATCTATGTACACAAAAATTTACATGTATTTTCAAAAAAGTCAGATAATCATAGTTTGAACACTAGGAACAAACACAAACTTGCCGTTCCAAATCTTAGATTGCATAAGGTTGGGAACTCATTTGTGGGATTAAGCATTAAAATATTTAATAAGCTACCACAAAATGTAATTGATTTACCCCTGCATAAGTTTAAGTCTCATGTAAAGTCTATTTTAATAAAAAAAGCTTACTATAGTGTTGAAGATTATATAAATGATAAAAACTCATGGACATGTTGATTTCCACGCCTGCACTACTTTTGTTTTTTTTTGTTGTCGTCTATTTAAATTTATATAATACTTAACTGCTTAATAGTACTTTTGTAGATTATTATATTTTTACCAATACATAATACGATAAAAATTGAAAATATAATTTGCTTTATATAATTATTTTGATTACAAATGAATCTGTATTCAACATTTTTTTTTTGAAAAGAGTAACTACTGAGTTTCTTGCTGGTTTCTTCTCAGTGGAAAACTACCTCCCGAACCAGTGGTAGCTTCATTTGACATTCATAAGTGTTCTTTAAGGACCTAAACTGAATAAACACTTTTCATTTTCATTTCATTTTTCATTAAAGGTAATAAATTATCTGAAAGTATTACAGCTCTATATAGTGTCCCAAATATACAATATTGAGAGGCAGCCATGAGGCGACATATTTCTTTACAGTTATAACGTTTTACCAACGCTGTTTGCATAGTCTCACCCTGTCTGATTCATTAAGTTGCATTACATAATATATAATCCTATAAATATATGGGTTATATTACAATACAGAGCTTTAACAAAACAAGAACGTGTGCTTGAATTTTT
Organism: Leucinodes orbonalis; assembly: GCA_019425675.1. Lineage (NCBI taxonomy): Eukaryota > Metazoa > Arthropoda > Insecta > Lepidoptera > Crambidae > Leucinodes > Leucinodes orbonalis. Next base: position 183,227 of record PQWD01006742.1, on the reverse strand, counting down.
GCTTGTTTTTTTTTCTATAACACATTAACATTATGTACTCAACTGCAGATAAGGGACTACCATCAGATGAGCTATCTGATCGCTGGTGAAAATAGAAAAGGCAGAGAAAACATAGTGGAGATTTGTAAAAAAAAGAGTTTTTCTTAAAAATATTAGTCTTAAAGGAAAGTTGATATCTAGTATATAAAAAAATCTTTCAAAAACAATCAATTATATAGTAATATGCCTAAAAAACTGGCTGCATTCACTTAAGTATTAACCATTTGCTTAGTTAGTGGTTTTCAGACTTTCTCTGATCTAATAATTGCTTATTCTTCTCTATGTAGTTCATTATTTTAAATGTGGTAAATTATAAAAGTAGCCAAATGACATACTAGACCGCTTTAATTTTTGCAAAGCCCGACCGCAGTACACAATATACTACTAAACACAGTGCAGCCAACTTGAGTTCATATCTGCGCGGCTTAGCCGCTAGAGCGCACAATATTCTGCGAGTAAGATGCTGAGTATCGCCCCTCATTGTTTTCGACTCTTCATGACTTCGGCTCTGTGGTTAGCTGGATCGTCCGTACTGGCAAAATAAGGGTGCACTTTTAGTTCTATTTGTAAGTTTGAAAAATAATTTAACTTAGATAAAATTTCTTTAATAACTTAGATAAATAGTCTTCACCATTGAAAAAAAAAATACGATTAGAGTTAAATTTTAGATAACCTGTGATGGTTTACTGCTGTACTTACGGCCTACTACTACGAGAATTATCACTATCGTGATGCTTTCAATTTACAAAATCATTTGAGTATTTACTATTTAGTACTACATTGTATTTTTACAAAAAAAAAATAGGGTTCCCACTGAATGGGACTCTACTCAGCGAACATTATTATGGCTATGGGGAGATATGGATTAGTGGTTATAAACTTTGATCGTAGAAACAATTTATTATTATCTAAGGATATTTATTAATGACAACATTTAAGAAAGAAAGACAGAACCTTTCCTGCCTGTGGGGTAACCTGCCAAATACCGGACCAAACTCTGGTGACTTTAAAATGGTGGAATTATTCGAAAAGTACAATTGACTTGACATTCAAAAGAAGAAGACTAAAATCCTTTACATTCTAATAAGACCCCTCGATCAAAGTAGCTGTTAATTAACAAGATTGTTATCCAAATCGATACAGGAACTTGTGACGATGATGTGACGATTTTATTATTAATATGAAAAGATAAACGTTTTTATGATCCCATGTAAGGCATTAGCAAACTACATTTTAAAAAATTAAGACGATCCCTCCAATTTTTCATTGAAAATATGAAATAGCCTTTTGAATTGACTGAATTTATTTTAATTTTGTCTCAATCACAAAACTCCAGAAAATACTCAAAAAAATCTCACTCTTTCTAACAGTACAGTATCTGACACAGCTTTCAAGTACATTCATACTCATAGGGAGCCCGTCTGCACAAAATGAATGCACGCTTTGTCAATACCTCACCGCCTGCCATTTTGGTTTTAATTAACTGAAACAAAGCTTTTAGGAATTTCATTAAAACATATTTACTCACCTTAGCGGTTGCGCGTTTGTTTTGCTCTTAATGATGTTATTTGGTATCTCAGCCTTTGTTATACCAACTCACGTCTTCATTTATAATAATAATGTTGACGCATTGAAAGAAATTGCGCATACGACTTTACCATATTTTTTTTAGAATTCATGACAATTTTAGGCTTCTTTTAAAAACAGCTTTAGGGCCAAATATTATTAGGAGGTGGTAGACTACTAATACTATTTTACGACTACCAATATTTGTATACCTACTAAGGGATACTATGAGAATGGCCTGGCTGACCAGTGTTGCCAGAAGGTTACTTTTGTAACCTTTTACGTGATTTTTGAACTGCAATGGTAACTTTTAGGTTACACGAATGAAAAGGTTACTTTTAGGTGTTTATTTTTAAGTTATATGTTAATTTTTTTTCTATAAAATCGACGTGAAATAGAACGCTTAATTCAGTAGTATTGAGGTAAAACTACAGACCATAGCCTTCTACTGGAAGAATACGTTCTGTTGTACTCTTTCACACTCACACAACTTGTATTTTGCTCATTCGCTCGATTAGTTGATGTTCGTCGTCATGTTGCCTTCCAAGCCATAATATCAAAGTTGTAACCTGTGCCAGAATAAGACAGCTCGGGACCTGAAGCAATGTGTTTAAGGGGTCCCTGGCTTAGTTTCAGGATTCTGAGTTTAGGGTATAATTTAGCCATTTCAAGGGTAGAAATGTAGAAATTGATTACAATTAGCAATACATCATTATTTCCTATCGGATCTTTACTGGAACCATTGTCTGTGCTTCTATTTATTAAATATAACTTAGTAAACTGTCCTTAGCTTGACTTATTTTACTTTCTTATTCCATCTCTTTCTAACATTCCCATTTGTCAGCGCTGACAGTTCGTACTCGCTAACATAAAGTTTTGTAAGTGGAACTTTTCAATTGAAGTATTGCAAAACGGGAAGCCAGGCCACTCGGTCACGATGCCAAAACCATACTCCACAGTAGTAGCTCGTAACAAAAAATCCTCAATTCCACTAACATACTTGACACTTGTAAACTCCACTGCATTTGTTGGTATAACTTTAGGTTCAAAGTTACAATGGTGGCCTCACATTGAATTACTGGCTGGTAGACTTAGCTCGGCAGCTTATGCTGTTAGAAAGATAAGGCTCTTGACAGATGTAGAAACAGCAAGATTGGTTTATTTTAGTTATTTTCATAGTGTCATGTCGTATGGTCTACTGTTGTGGGGCTCAGCTGCCGACATTAACAATATTTGTGCTACAAAAAAGAGCTATTCGTTTTATCTACAACCTTAGACCACGTGACTCTCTTAAGGGACTTTTAAAGAAATAAATATAATGACTGTAGCATCACAATATGTTTATGAAAATTTAATTTACGTCCGTAAATACATCATAGCTTTAAAAAAAATTGTGGTTCACACAAATTTAATACTAGGAATAGAAACAAACTTGCTGTTCCAGACTTGAGACTACATAAAGTAGGCGAATCTTTTATAGGAAGATGTATAAAGTTTTTTAATAAGGTACCGCAAAATATTGTCGAGTTACCTTTACACATGTTTAAAGCTAGAATAAAAAACCACTTTTCGAAAAAAGGGTACTGTACTATTGACGAATATTTATGTGATAAAATCCATGGTCTTAAACTGCTCAGCTCCTTCAGTGTTTATAAAATATCTGTACATTAAAATCATTGTTTAAAAAAGGCTGTACTGTCGAGTTTTCTTGGGTGCTTCTTTCTCAACAGGCTAAAACGCCGAAGCGCTTTTTTCCAAGTATCAAAATTCATTATTGTGCTTTACTTTGGCATTTTAAATGTATTTTTCTTTGTATTATTTTTGACGTCCATAAGTGCTTTGTGTAAGCCAGCCTTATCTGATTATATGAATTTTGACTTTGACTTTGAAAATATGGCACCAGACGACCCATCTGGTGTAATGGTTGAGATATCGGCTATTACACCAAGGGTTCCGGCTCGATCCTCCGGCACCAGACGACCCACTAGTGGTTGAGATGTTGGCTATTTATAACACCAAGGGTCCGGCTTCGATCCCGGGCAGCACAAACATTTGTGTGCATGAACATGTCTATTTATATTGGTATGGGTGTATCTATGTAAAATATGTATTTATTTACAATACGTGCGTTACGTAAATACATACATAGTTTATGTATGTATTTACAAAAAAAAGTATAAAGTGTATTTATCCGTTGTTTGGTTACATAGAGCGTCGGTGGCTCAGTGGTGTGGACTGTCGCCTTCCTACCGGGAGGGCTGAGGTTCAAATCCCGACACGTACCAATGTATTTTCGAATTTTCGTAAAATATATGTACGTTATCCGACGCTCTTACGGTGAAGGAAAACATCGTGAGGAAACCTTCATGCACGCCTGCGAAGAGATTCGAAGATTGTGTGTGAAGTCGTCCAATCCGCACTGGGCCCGCGTGGACGACTAAGGCCTAACACCCTATACAGGTAGGCTCGTGCCCCTCGGTGGGGACGTTTAATGAGCTGATGATGATTGGTTTACATATTTTAGGCTAAATGGTTAATTTGAGGCTAGATGGCGCTGTGTAAATATTAATGGATATTTATTTATTAATAACGCTTTACATCCAACATAAATTTGACCTACCTAACTTTTCTATTAATGGTTTAAAATTGTAATTTTATAGTAAAATGAATTTTCTAATATTGCAAATTAAAATCTATCATCAAACAGAACGAATGAGTGCTACATTTTATTATTGAGAAACGACAACGATCAAATAAGCGCATCTTAAAAATTTAAAATTAATATTAACGGAATTGAAACCCTGTTCTATATAAATCTGAACAGGACGATGATTCAGTGTAAGTAAGACTTTATTGTGCATGAAATAAGGTACAATACCGAAATAAACCCTTTAATAATTTAACCTTTAAACTTTTATCATTTTCTTTAGTCAAAGTAAATTAAGTTCAAACATTATTTTATTTGCAAAACACTTACAATATTTGCAGAAATTTTAACAGCGCCACCGAATCTCAATTGAAGCAAGTACTAAACGACATAATTTGTGCACAATATTATTTTATTCGAAATGTTGAGACCATTAAAACGGATAATTATGTTCATACACACATGTAGAATCCCACTTCTCATCCATTACACCACATACATACTCAAAATACCTAATTCAGAGTACATAGTTATACTTCAATAATATTTGGGTGGTCTTCAAACGATGGTTCACTTTATGTCGTGTCCAGCTAGCCCAAGTAGCTGGTCTCTCCAGGATTAAATGACGATTTATCGATACGCTTAGAAGAATAATACTCGCTGTAGAGAATAGGTGAAAAATATTACTCGAAAAACATTCGTCGTCTCGGGTAGCGGGCGCTGGACGGTATTGACGAAGAATAGTCACTTTAATTACATTGACTGTTTTTTAATACTGCTCTGTCATGGTCAGGCGTATCAACACCGACCGTCCCGATCACTTAATAACATAAAAAAACGTATGAAAAATGTTACATTAAGATACTCTCGTACTCAAAGTTACACACTGTCTCCCCAGGAAAACAATGTAACAAAACAAAACATTGTAAAAGCAAAAATATGTCACCAACTACCCGGCTCCTTAGTACATTACAACCCAATTTTAAGAGGCGTCTCTCAACTTGATAAATTACATTACAGTATGACAACTTGACTGAATGGAGGCTAGACAATGCCGAGTGAGTTGTAATAAGGAATGAATGAATCGCCTGTATCATTCTCCCTTCAATACGTGTTAAATCTTTTATCCTTTCTATTCATTCTATTTTGGAGATTCATCGCTTTAAGACGGCATTGAGTGTGAATTAGGCAGGATTAATTTTAGTTCCATCGTATTTAACGTTTTCATTCACTAAGGCATTTGTACTGTATTACGTGATTCAAATAGCACTGTTTTTTTTTTCATTAGAAGCTAGTAGTGGTTATTGTGTAATAAATTTGGATAAAGTAAAGACTATACGTGAGTTTATATTCTTACTAGGCTAAAAAGGCATTTGCAATGGTAATTAAGAAATTAATGAAAGCTCAAGACCCGAAATTATGTTTAAGTTAATTATGTCATTTTAACAAAAGTCCTTAACAGTCAATATTCCTATTGTTCCCAGTAAATATATTGTTTTTAGAGTACGTGTACCATGTGGCCAAATACTCCATAGATATTTAAAGACGACTCCTTTACACGAAATAACATTCAATTCAACAGGTTTACGTCGATTTATGGGCCTAAATTAGTCCAGTTTCTATTTTTGAGTATTTAATAGATTGTCTCGTAATCCAAAGGTCATTTCGATAAATAAGACTGTCTAATCACCTAATTTCTATGATACTTTACCCAAAGTTGATATTGATACTCTTAGTACATCTATAATATTGGATTAGTTCAATTAAAAACTACTCATCAACATAAATCATTAGCACGAAGTAAGGACAATATTATATCATTTAAAAAGATGATTTTTCGAGAATATTTACTATCCACACTAACAAACTTCCTCCAATCTCATCTTTATTTTTGCCATAGAAAAAACGTCACTCAAGGAATAATATTAAAATAGAAACTCGCACAATAAGTAGAAGTTTCCATTTTTTGTTAGGGCGAAAAGAGCGCAATATGGCGTCGAGTAGACTGCTTGAGCTTGCCTTTTACAGCGGCCCACTTAGCTCAGCCATGACGAGCTCTAAACAACTAAGGCCCCTCCAACTTATGAGCACGCTTGCGATGTTATATTTTGTCTGTCATTTGTTACATTTTACTCGCGAAGTTTGGTAACCTAGTCGTAGGATTTGAATTTAAATTCAGAACTTGTTGTATTGAGTATTACATTTCGTCATATGGCCTGGATTAAAAACATGTTATTGTCTCTTAATATAATACGAAAGAGCGTCGAACGGGACAGCGTCAGTGGCTTAATGGTGTGTGCTGTTGCTTTCTGATCTGGAAGGTGCAGATTTAAATCCCAGCGTGTACCAATGTCTTTTCAAATTTTCGAAGTTATATGTACGTTTTTCCCACGCTGTTACTCGTACGATTAATAAAAACATAGCGATGAAGTCCTCATTATTCCTCCAGTATACAAAGAAACCATTTCAAACAGCCAATAGAATCAGCATGATGCGAAAATTATGCTAATACCAGAACTGATAATCGTTCAGAATACGTTTCAAATCACCGGGTTAATTCCATTAACTCCTGTTTACCATAAATATAACAGAACAAAATATGTTCCAATGTACCGTTATTTGATTCCCATTACAACAAATCACACTGTTTTGGCGCCAAACAAAAAGCTTTACAAAGACAAATGATACCTCCGCCGTTTGACGAGAGAATAATTCTTAACCTTTTATGAATAAGATTAGTAGATAGATGCAGTTTTTTTATTTTACTATATATATCTTGTGCTGTTCTAGTTTACTGTAGAGTCTACAGTCATACAGCAGATAGCTGAACGTTTAAAATTTGGTGTGTCTTAAATTATTCGTTAAGTGCTAGAAAGCTGAAATTTGGTATAATTTTAATCTTAGTTCAGTATATAACCAACAAAAAATCATAATCTTATAACTTTCCTCCCTCATCTCCGGTAATGGGGGAGGGATCACCAATGATATAATAAAGGAATGAAAGTTTACCCGGTACGGGTTAGACAGTAACTAAAAACCCATTGAAAAGTACTTAAGAAAAAAGACATACTGCCTAGCAATGAAAAAAAAACTGAAAGCTCACTAAAATCATTTCAAGTAAAATGTTGCCAAAATGACCACGTAAGTTTGCCCTGTACTAAACATTTAAGGGCCTCACCCTTCCGACTCTGCAACAAAGTCTACACTAAATATGTATGGCTTGGCTGTTACGTTATTAAGTTCAGACAAGAAATTTTCGCATTATCTCCTTGTAACTACTAACAGTAGTTACAAAAACAACTATACACAAAAAAGGTTTAAAAGCTGTAAGAATTACAATACACTTGCAAAGATAACACAAAATACTTTCAAAGCCTTTAGTGAGCAATTATTTCACCATAATTTCTAAAAGCAATAATTCCACTTTAATGAATTCAGCTTTCTTTCACAAGACGTTCATGTAATTAAAAAGTAGTTAAAAGTCAGCTCAGTCACAATTTAACTGGCGACTAATTAGTGAAATTTAACCTTAGATTCAATTAGATAACGAAAATGTTTTGAAGTAAGTCTAGGTAGTAGACTCGGCACGGAGTTGTTGTTTGGTGTTGAAGTGTCTGCAGCAAAATTTTGCCCATCGCGTCAGTTGAGCAAAATTTTCATTTATATTCAGTTGGATCGCTAGTCTTGTCAAAGTGACATAGTAGTATGCTTGATTTTGTACCCTTTTATTTACGCTTTAAGATCAAAATTATAACAAATAATTTTATGTAGTAAATATAACATTGAGTCAATTTATGTGTCAAGCCGCTCGGACATTTTTTGGATGATATTTCTTCGTGATTGTGCATTATTGTTTATATTAGCTAGTAACCTAACGTAACGGGCCAGTAGTGTCAGCGAAAAATAATGACAGGTGTTGTTATCTGTTATGGTCAGGCGTACCACTTACAAACAGTTGAGCGATCTGTCCGATCTATTCAATTTATGATAAAAATGTCATTTCACCTTATTTTGGTGTGAGCGAGTCATGCTACGGCACTTTGGTCAATAACCTATGAAAACGAACGGTACCGTCGAGTCAGTAAAGTTATCGGGAACCCAAAACATGGGATATTGAGCCCTCCAAAGTACGGAATTATATTTCATTTCAGGCTATCAGGTAATTAAGCCTGCAATATCGTAACCTAACTAAGAGAAATCGACCCTTTTCTTTATTATGAGATTGAAGAAGGTGGTTTTAAAGGAAAATAGAATGCGCTGTGTTCAATGTATTAAATCCTTATAATTTTTTTGTACAATATTTATTAAAATATTCCCTTCACCAACAGTTAACGAGCTATTTTTACTAGCATCAAAGCCTCACAGTCAAAGCGAGCCATAAAAGTAAATAGAGTCTTCCCTATTACGCTAATAGGTTTTGTGTGAGCTCTGGGAGAGTTCGGATTGAGACCGGGGTTTATTGCCCTATGAATGGTAATTACGAATTAGCTCCGTGACCGTTAGTTCCTGTTTCTATGTCTGATCGATCGATTTTTTCTTATTCCAGGCTTATAACAGCTAAATTATATCGTTGATCATTTGAGCAACCAAATTTATTCAACGACAGACTTTCCCGGCAATATGTGGTGATTGGTCCATAGCCCAATGTAACCAATTAATGGATGGTAACAATGGCATTACATGAAAATGCTTCGGTTATGATTCCAATGAGTCCAATGACTGACCATTGCCAAAGTTATCTAGTAGCAGTAATCCGGTGGTTAGTTCGGTTTACCGGACTACTGCAACTTTTTGTTGCAATAGTTCGGTTCAAACTGAGCACCGGACTTTTGCTACTTATTTAGTAGTAACAGTTCGGTTGGTATTCACGTCAGTACAAGTAAAATGTACATAGGTATTTTCGATCGTATTCATTTTACATGAATAACTCTTAGGAATATTACAATGATTTGGAAAAAGTACTAGGGGACCATACATAACCAAAAGGTTCTTTTGTGAACAATCTGATAAAAAATGCTGTTCACTGAAAATTACTAATCGGACACCTCCGATATAATCATGGTCTCCTAGTACTTTTTTTACAATATATTTTTTATTTATATCAGGTGAGCAAATAGGTCATACTGAACGCTTTAAAAAAAATGTCATAATATTGTATGAATAAAATACATGCAAGTAAACAAAACTTTAACTTAACTTTACTAACCTAACTGTTACTACTAAATAAGTAGCAATAGTCCGTTGCTCAGTTCGAACCGAACTATTGCAACTAAAAAGTTGCAGTAGTCCGGTCAACCGAACTAACAACCGGACTACTGCTACTAGAGGGACAAAGTTGGTTGACGTTGGCTCACTAGCCACTATTTCGTCGAATACCCTATCTCTATATCTTCGAGCTATCGCATTTTGCGCCAGATATCCCGGCCCTCCGATCTTTTCGTCCAGCCTCCACCAGCGACCTTTCGCAAGTCATCAGTGCCTCAATCCGAACATCTTACGCTACGCTTGCTAAGACACTCCACTCCTGAACTCATCTGCTCCAACGGCTATCCGAATAAATCATTTCGGATCGTTTCATTTAAAGAGATCTCGAGCACAGTTTGCTTTATTGCGTTCGCACATTTATAAATACAAATACACTAGACAAAGGGTTGCAGTACGTGTTTCAATACGCTGATAAAACTGATTCACCCATAAGCGACATCTCCATGGAATCGCTCAAAAGTACTGCCACACATGTATTAATAATCGCAAAGAATTAATTTTGCCCAAAGTGTTTCGAAGCAATTTTACTTCATCATCATTAGCCTATCGTCCCACTGGACGTTAAGGTAGGCAATAAAAAGTTAAAAAAAACTATCCGGGGCCTCGAGAGACAAGTCCTGTTCCAATATTTAATAATTGATCATTATTTATGTCAATAATAGTGATTTAATACTGCTATTCAAGGAATTTAAACCCCTCAGGTAATTAGTAAAGCTATTTTTATCAGATTTCTTAATAACTTCGTTTATGACGTCATATTATTTTTATATATTGTGTAACGAAATAGGTAGTGTTTTTACAGTAAACATATCTTTGTGGGTATTATGTAGAATACGCTACGCTCATTTTAGTTATCTTAATTTCCTTCGATAAACGCATTTTGAGCCATCAAAAATGTTCATACAATATAAATTGGTGTTCACTCGAGCGTCCATGCGTTAAATATGTTTGCAGCCTTTGCTATGATGACTAGTATTTTCGATACATTTTTCATATTTAAATTAGTCAGCAATTCAGGGGAATATCTGTTCGATTGCTGACCTGGTGATGTGTGGCCACCGTCGTCTATAATCCTTCAAAACTATTTTAGTTGATTGTTTATCTAAGTTCACAATACATAAAAATAAATATCCATAGACATATAGAAAGCAATATCCCCAATTGAAGCAACTGGCTTTAACTCTTTCTTGTCAACCTGTTGTAATCCATTGCAGTACAGGTCTCACCCATTCTGCTCCAGATATGTAGGTCATACGCTTATCTCATCCAGCCTCCACCAGCGACCTTTCGCAAGTCGTCTGTCCATCGGCGAAAGGCGCCCTAAGCATGCCAAGACGTGGTCTCAAGTCTCGAATTCAATCTACTCCAACGGCCATCGATTTTGCGACATGTTTAACCGGCCCACTATGACTTCAACCTTTCTGATCCAACGAGTTGTATCAGTAACTTTAGTACTCTTAGCTGAATAGAGGAGACCTATATTCAGCAATGCAGTGAACTGCGAAGGATTGAAGTGAGAGAGGTATGCTCGATACTGAGTTGTCTAGATAGGTATCTGCCGCAGAGCTAATATATCGTTCTGTAAAATACAAGTGTACGCATTTATTTATAAACAACCAAAAATTCATTGTCACTAGTGACACGTATCCATACTATAATATTATAAATGTGACTCTAAACTAACTCTGTCTGTTTGTTACGGTTTCATTCCTAAACGGCTGAACTTATTTTTATTAAGTTGGAGGACAACTTGAAGACGGGTATAGGCTAAAATGCAGCCAGAAATTGAAGGAAAGAAGTAAAATACAAGTGTTACGCATTTATTTATAAGCAACCAAAAATTCATTGTCACTAGTGACAGGTATCCATACTATAATATAATAAATGTGACATTAAACTAACTCTGTCTGTTTGTAGTGCTTTCATTCCTAAACGGCTGAACTGATTTTTATGAAATTTGAGGACAACCTAAAGACGGATACAGGCTAAAATGTAGATAAAATCGATGGAAAGAAGTAAAATACTATCTACAGCAGCGTGATAGTAATATTCTGTTTTCGTTAACAGAAAACGGGAACCGTGTTACCCCGAATCTAACGAGCGAAGCCGCGGGCGAAAGCTACTAAGTAAGAAAATAAGATTTTAGTAAAATAACATTATATAAGTAAAATGAGAACAAAGTTGATTGTCCAGATAATATAAATGCCGTGTCATTGTCACTCTTCACACACGGCTGCATCTTACTTTGATGTTGTAAGGTTCAAATTACGCTAGATCTAGTCTAGACCTAGTCTGGAGCTAACAGAGCATGAGCGCGTCGGAGCTTAGTAATTTTAAGGACTGAATATCAAGAAAAGTGTCACTTTAACTGAATTCAAATAGAAAGCTAAAATATTTTAATTCCCTTGCGATGCCTTGCTGTGCTAAATTTTAAAAAATTGTTCTTTTTTGTAAGTATTTCTAAGATGTTGACATTGGAAGCAATTATTAATACATCATTAGGTCTATAGTGATAAACCAGGAGGTAAAAAAGACTTCACCCAAATACTTGCATATTCAAATGAAACCCCATTCGAAAAGTAAAATGTTAGTATTCTTCCGTATCCTAAGATATTGTTCGATAGATTTTTAAATCAAGCCCTAAATCTTTATCATAATTAACCAACCTAAGCCATGTAGTCAGATATTTGCTATTACAAATTAATGAAACACTTTTGACGACCCATTTGGTGTTGCGGTTGAGACGTCGGCTGCTACACCAAGGGTACCGGGTTCAATCCCCGGTCAGTACAAACATTTGTGTGCATTAACATATCTATTTGTAATGTTCTGAGTGATATATAAAATATGTATGTATTTACAAAAAAATATATAAGTATGTTTATCCGTTGTTTAGTACCCATAATACAGGCTTCACGCTTAACTTGGGGCTAGATGGCGCTGTGTGAATGTCAGTGGATATTTATTTTTAATTATTAAATAAAACATATAAACATCAAAATTATAATAACAAAATATAGATACGAATTTTAAACAAATCGCTCGCTTAGTCAGCAACGGGACGAGGCAACATGGTCTTCGTGAATTATATCAAAGCCACCTCATTTAATACTTGCCCTTTAATCCATTACAACGTTACTTTAATTACCTGTTTCAGTCTTTGACACGGCGGTAATTGGGCCACATTGATAGCTTTGAAGTGGTATAAATAGCTTTTTAAATGAACCCCGTTTTGAGTTGATGTACTATTAATGAATAATCATGGCTGTTTTTTATGTTATATACGTGTATGTGGGATGTTATCCGAATTCGAAAAGAGGTTATTTGGGTGTCAATTTGAAACTGTTTTGATAAAGCTGGTGTACCGACGACTTGCGAAAGCTGGAGGAGGCTGGATGGGGAAAGCGGTGGATCTGGCGCAAAATGGGGGAGACCTATGTCCAGCAGTGGACTGCGATTGCTTGTAGAGATAATGTTAAAACGACGACCCATCTGGTGTAATAGTTAAGACACCGGTTAGTACACATAGGGTTCTAGGTTCAATCCCCGGTCAGTACAAATATTGTTTGCAAGAACATGTGTTTGTAGTGTGGGTGTCTTTTGTGTATTACATGTATGTATTTACAAAAAAAAGTATGTTTGTCCGTTGTTTAGTATCCATATTATAGGCGTATGCTTAGTGTGATTCTTGATGGCGCTGTGTGAATGTCAGTGGATATTTATTTTTACTATCTAGGTGTTATTAATAACTTTACCCGCGATTACCATAGCAGGCGGATAAGGGAAATCTTATTCTGCAGAGAGCGAATAGCAGGGCTCTATCATTCAACCTAAATTCTCATAGGCACTTTTTTACGTTATTAAATGCAACCATAAGTTTTACTCGCCTGCCAATTGTAATGATTATCTAAAAATCCTTTGCTATCGTGGAGATCAGCAGAGATTTGGGTTTTTGAAGGAAAGTAAGTGTCGACATAGTTTGCAGATTAACAAATTAAATTCAATTATTCGTTGAGAATTGAGTAAAAAAAAATATGAAAATCAATCAAACCTTAAAATAGAGCTCCGAGAAATGATAACGTTGTTAAAGTAAAAGTAATATTTATAATTTAACCCGTCGAACGCCAATAACACCTAAAGGCGTCAAAAACAATATTTTTCTAATGTGTCTTGATTACTGGCAAACAAACGTTTAAAAAAACCATTTGCTGTTTGAAAGCTTACTGCTTTCGAAATAAAGACAATATTCAAATGTATGTTTGTCGCATTTTGAAACTATCCTAAAACGTGGACTCAACTAAAATAATTTTGACGCTAACTTTTCAGACAAGTCCGCATCTAGCAACTATTTTAATAGGGAGTGTTCGTGACATTCTACCTTACTTTGAGCATTGATACCGTATCTCTTTCTGGCGTGTACAAACACTTCAAGAGCGAAAGAGATCGCAGAACATCGAGAAGACTGAAAACGAACGGAAATTGAGTGGACCCTTTTCATGGTTAGGGCCTATTCACACTGGGAACTTACATGTAGTAATTTTAAAAATGGAGGTTGGCAACGTATTTCTTTGAATATATATTTTTTGGTGGCTCATTGGTGATTGGCCTTTGGATTGGGAGGGTGCAGGTTCAAACCTCGCCACGTAATATCTTTTCGAATTTTTGCAAATATGTTTACGTTTATCTGACGCACGCCTGCGAAGAGATTCAATGGTTGTGCGTGAAGTAGACCAATCCGCACTGAGCCCGCGTGGACGACTAAGGCATAGTACCTTATACGGGTAGGCTCGTGCTCCTCAGTGGGGACATTAAATAAGCTGATGATGATAATATAAAAATTAAAAGTTCTGAACATTTTCCTATTTTACCAACTTATTTTAATATTATTTTGGATGTAATGTCCAAATAATGTTCAATTATAAAACTGATTTAGATTTCGGAACCTCTTCGGCCTTACGGTGGCAGGCCTCCAGGAATATTCGATAGCGTAGTTACTAGAGCATTTGATTTTCTATTGTCATGCTGTGTGAGAAAGCTTGTGTTTTATGTTCGTTAAAGGCTAATAAATGGAATAATTAATACGTCATGATTATTATTGAAACTAAACAATATTTCAGACAGCAAAGTCCTGGCCGTAACGGTAAAAACGTCGGTAAGATTTGTTGGCTCATAAAAGGTTTATTGTAACTGGACCCTTACCTTTCATATCTCTCGCATAAGGCAAAAAGTTTAGGGATACAATGTATTATATCAAAAATATTGCTGTACCGAAAAATCTCCCCGCTTTGATTTCCTTATTGAAATTTATCTGGTTTTATGTAAGTCTAAGTAAAACCGTCTTAGTTATTGCTTTTTTTTCTTAAACATTATCAGCTCATTAAATGTACTCATCGAGGGGCATGAGCTTACCCGTAAAGTGTGTATAGGCCTAAGTCGTCCACCAGTGCGGATTGGCCGACTTCACGTACAACCTTTGTATCGTTTCACAGGCGTGGGCAGATTTCCTCACAAAGTTTTCCATCACCGTAAGAGCAACTGATAACGTTCATATAATTTCGAAAATTCTAAAACATATGATACGTGGCTGGATTTGAACCTGCGCCCTCCCGATCGAAAGGCAACAGTCCACACCATTGAGCCACCGACGCTCATTATATTTTTGTATTTATTGTTTTTATATTATTATCTCAGTCTATATTGAAGGACTAAACCTTACCAGTCATGCTGGTTCAGTGCATGAGATTGTTCAGAGCCCTGTTTGTTGATTCGTATTTTTTTATAAACATTTGAGTGTGTTCGTCTGCTATCTCATCTGATAGAAAGTGATGATGCAGCCTAAGGTGTATCACTCAAACTCAAATAATTCCTATTCACTCTTGTCTTGGGAGCCCCTAAATTGTACCTACGTATCGGAGAACATAGATGCATAAAGGTAGTATTTCTTAAAAAAAGGAGATGGAATAGGAAATGTGGGGAACATGATGGGTACCGGGCAACCCGTGATTTTTTTTATAAGTATACAAGACGATCAGCACGCTTACCTGATGCTAAGTAATACGCCTAGCCACGACAGAGCGTCATTGTAGGAGACTAACAACGGGTACACATATCCTCCATTAATACAGATGTTAGGTCTCTTATACCTGGTAATTTCATTAGGATTCAGTAGCATAAAAAGCTTGGTTGGCTTGAAGTGTAAAAACTTTTAACTCCATAAATTAACAATGGACATTATTGCTCCTCATAGAACAGTAACAAAGTTATTATCATAAGAGTGTAAATCCCGTTCAATTACTTTTTATTTAAAAAGTTAAGGGTAATTAAATCAGCTCTACTACATAAATAAAGGTATCTATTGCCGATAATACAAGAGAGACTTCGTAAGGGGGACATCGGTCTGCACTGCGGTCCTGTTACTCTGTTAAGTTCTTTAACAAAGTTAGACAGCAATTTTTTTTTATAACATAGGGAGGCAATCGACTATGCGGTTCACCTGATGGAAAGTGTTACCGCCGCCCATGGACATTTGCAACAGCTGAGGTCACAGGGATGCGTTGCCAGCCCTTTATATAAGAATACGCTCTCTTTTTGAAGGACGCCAGGTCATATCGTTCCGGAAACGTTTCCGATGGCAACTGATTCCACAAATTAATCGTACGCGGCAGAAAATGTTGCCCAAAACCATCTGTGGAAGAACTCATATTGAACTGTAAATATGCTTAGTCATTGTAACCAGCAAATATTATTATTTTATCAAGCTTATTTGGACACCATTCAAGGAATGTATTTATTTTTCAAATTCCATAATTATTTACTCAGTTTTGGCTCGAGGAAGATACTTATAAATGTCAAATAAAGCTACCACCGGTTCAAAATATACCTTAAACTAAGAAGCATCATACAAGAAACTTGGTAGGGGCTTTTATTTCAAATATTGCATTTATTCAATTCATAAAACATATTCTTAATATTCTCAAATACAACAATTAAATTAATTCACTATTTTGTGTGTGAGATAGTGTATTGACGAAAATTAAAAACATCAACAATTTTACCGATGGAACATTAGCTTCAAAAAGTACAAATTACCATACCAAAACATAAAGTGTGAAGACTGAATTAGGTTATCATAAAGGGGCAGTTAAACATAACAAGAGTGGTTCAGTATTACCGCCGGCAGCAACGAGCCACAGGCCGACGACATCGGCGCTTCCGTTACGGCTCACAAATTGTTTTGTTGCCGTCCTAATTATTTACACTTGATGGTCCTGCAATGGATGCGTTAGTAATGGAAAGGGTACACAAATTTTGCTTCGATATCGATGCTTAGGTTTTTAATAAATAAATATTTAGAAAGAATGAAAATAATTATTGGTAAACACAATACAACAATAAATTATGTCTGCTGTTTGTAATAATTAGACATAAAACAAAAAACAGAGAAAAAGAAAACAATTCTATTATTAAATGGGTACAAAAAAAAGGAAAAGAAAATTAAAAGATTTTTATAATAAAAAAAAGAATGGCAAACAAGAAAAAAACGGACATGCACAGCGCTGTCTAATCCCAAACTAAGCATTAACCTGTAATACAGTTACTAAGCAACGGATAAACAAACTTTATACATTTTTGTAAATACATACATATTATACATAGAAAACACCAAGACCAATTCAAACAGACATGTTTATGCACACATATGTTTGTACTGTCCGGGGATCGAACACGAAACCCTTGGTGTAAAAGCCTATATCTCAACCATTACACTTTGGCGTGGCTAAATTGAAAATTACAAAACCGCTGCTGCTGTTGGGAAAATATGGTAAGGAGGATTTTTTTTGAGCAGCCATAAGTTCATTACGTCTGCGGGTATTCAACTCAAACCATGGAGCACCTTCTTTCAGGTTCCCTGTGTCCATCTGTATGCACTATGCAGGACTTGAAAGTACCGTCGGGTAGCGCTATAGCTGAAGAAGAAGATTAGTAGAAGAAAAAAACAAACAAAGGCTACTTACTATTTTATAATGTCCTAAGAATAACAAAGAAACTCATCTATTTTTTTAAAAAAATAAATCCACCATGTATTAACGTACATTTAACCACAAATATATTTTAAAGAGCTAAATAACGGTAACAAAATTGCAAAATTCAATTTAAAAATGGAACAGACACTCATATATGGGATACACAAAGAAACTTATAAAATAATAATAATAAATATTCACTGACATTCACACAGCGCCATCAAGCTCCAAGTTAAGCGTGAAGCCCGTATTATGGGTAATAAACATACTTATATACATATTTTTTTTGTAAATACATACATATTATACATAGAAACACCCAGACCATTACAAACAGACATGTTCATGCACACAAATGTTTGTACTGCCCGGGGATCGAAACCGGAACACTTGGTGTTGCAGTCGACGTCTCAACCGCAACACCAAACGGGTCGTCCAATCTATAAAGTGTTTTTATTAATGCATCCAGTACGTTTATATCCGTGGCCCGCTGGGTGCGCAATACCGCATCCACCAGCACGCAATAAAAATGCAAACTTGCCGGCATGTATTATTTCATTTTTATATCCGTTGACATTAATTGCGACATTGTGGCGCGGAATTTGAATTTAGAAGCCGGCGCTGTTAATTTTTTATCACATATTTTTTTAATGGAACTCTTTGGTCCATTAGGTCGTCGAAGTAATGCGAATATATACAGTAGAACGCCGATTATCCGAATTAATTGGGACCGGAGTCGATTCGGATAATCGGACATAGACTGGTAATAAAGAAAATCAAACTGTCACACATCGAATAAACTTTTTTTAAGTTTAACAAACACAGTTCTACAATAACGCTCACGTGAACATCTCGATCAGATAAAGTCCCCATCAGGCCTTACAAAAATACAAAGTGATAAAATTCACAACAGTAATAGAGGCTTAGAACTGATTCAGATAATTGGCGATTCGGTTAATCGGTGTTCTACTGATTTAGTTTCTGATCTGAAGTGACGAACAGCCAAGCCATACAATACATAATAAGAATTAAATTTGTTTAAGTTAGAGTCGGTAAAGTTGAGTCGTATAGAACCAGAAGCTTGTCTCTACGTGAGATCTGATTACTTTTTCACAGGGCAAACCTTATGTTGTCGTCTTGGCAACAATTTATTTGAATTGATTTTGGTGGGATTTCAGTAAGTTGCTAGGCAGTCTTTTTAGTGTTAATTTTTATTATGAAGTTTTTTAGTTACTGCCTACCACAGATAATTTAATATATACTATACTGTCTACAGTCCCGTGTTAACTTCCATGCCATAATTTATAAAATTGGTGAACCGAAAATCATAAGTTTTTGAAATTAATATTGGTTGTATACGAATATAGATAACTTACCAAATTTCAGCTTTCCAGCACTTCAGGAAGTTGCCAAACATTTTGATGATCAGTGTGTACGTGTGTGTCATCGGCATATTTCAGATATCAATATAATCTAAAGTATTAAAGCTATTCGGTTGAGCATCGTATATCCTGAGAATATGAACCATCTGAAACATTGGAAACTAACTCTATGAGCCTTAAATTAAGAACTTCGCTTTGCTCGTCTTGGCGAGGGCTCTACCGCGCCCCAGGATATAAAAATGATACAACTCAATATAAAATGTATTTGACCTTGAGGAATCTAATAAAAATACACGCTTTATATGGGAATTCTAATTAAAACATAATAGGGATTCTCGCTAAAAGAAAATAGGATAAAAGGAATTTGTTTTTCTAGTAACGGCCTTTTAATAATTAAGTTTCTATCTTCGCCCCGCGGACATAATTATTTTTCGGTACGATTTGAAGTTTCTTTTATTTCTTGCAGACATTTCTTTAATAAATTTGGCGATGTAATTAAAGTAGACAATTTGTAATACCCCAGCTTATCTGTGCGAACCGATCTTTTATTAAGAAGAATAATCAGAAATGTTTCAAGTATTAATGTCATCATCATCATCAGCTCATTAGACGTCCCCACCGAGGGACACGAGTCTAGCCGTATAGGGTGATTAGGCCTTAAACGTCCGCGCGAGCCCAGTGCGGGTTGGACGACTTCACGCACAACCTTTGAATCTCTTCGCAGTCGTGCGCAAGTTTCCTCACGATGTTTTCCTTTACCGTAAGAGCGTCTGATAACGTACATATATTTTTCGAAAATTCGAAAGCACATTGGTATGTTGCGGGATTTGAACATCAGCCCTCCCGGTAGACGCTTATGTATTTGTGTACTTGTTTTTTATTAATAGATTTTTCTGACTATACGGAACTGTCTATCACAACAGAAATACGACTGCGGTTTGTTAATATTTAATTCATATTTACTTCATATTTTTGGCCCATGATAATAACGTCAACTTCAACGAAAAGACTTGCCAATTAATTCAGCGAACAATTTTTTTATTTATTTATAGCACCAAATCGCCGCATTCTTCAAAGAGAATTTCTTCTCAACCCGTCAAATCAAAATATCAAAGGGGTGTCACTCCTGTATTTACAACGTTAGGCTAACACTACATTAGCTAGCTGAAAGTGATTCATTGGAATGAGGTGAAAGCGAAAATATAATATTATAATTTTGTACTTAAAATGATTGAGTTTTTGACCTGGCGGTAAAAGGTGATTAGAATCATAGAACGACGGTGCTGGTACGAAAAAAAAACATTCTTTATAATACATTTTCTTTTACAAAACCACATAACCTAAATCTAGGATCCTTCAATGAAATTCTTATTTACACCATTATTATTCCTGACATCAAAATTCATAGTAGTTCATTTGTAATAGAAACATTAAAATTTCAGGCAAATATACGACAATATCTTTAATGTTTATGGATATGCATGTTCTCGACATTTTTTTTGTTGCATCTTGCAACGATATTCATGTTATTTTGACATACTGGATCCAAATGTAATCGCAGCCTTAGACACGTGTTACTTTCTCACAGTATATCATTTCGTCGTTTTTTTAAGTACACCCCAAAATGATTGCTGAGACAGATACAGTCGTGTACGGATGTGAATCGCCATTTATAGCTGTCATACTTCCCGTGGTCATAAATGATGATTAATATTATACCTAATAACAAGACATCATTTATGTGTATCTTAGTACATCACGTGCAAATATAACTTCATGGTTATGTAGCTATATCAATTCATTTTATAAATCCTTGTTATAGTTTGCTAAATAACTACCGAAGAAAAAGTTGTAAATAACGTACCAATCAACCGAATTACAGCAAATTCTCGAACCAATCCAAAATTGCAATATTATAAAACTATTCGTAGATTCACTTTTGCACTTCTATATACATCAGAACTAAAAATTAATAGAGCACTACTCCGTAACAAAAAGCGGAAAGAAGCAATCGCTTAGATCACTTCACAATCCCCACTATGGAAGAGACTTTTAAAGTGTTCCACGCGGTTTTATCCTTCGCCGGAATTCCTTTCTACGCAAAAAACAAATGGGACTCGAAAATATGGCTCGCATTTCAGATATTCAACTTCATTATAGCCGTACTCTGTTTTATTTTCACAACTGGATTTGTAGTGATTAGTTACTCTGATTTGCTGATTTTCATACAAGGAGCTTGTATATGGACGACGGGTGTCATCATGACGATTTCGATAGGTGTATGTTTGCTTTTCAGAAACAAATTCAGAGTGTTCTTGGGAGAAATGGCATTTAAAGATGAAATGGTAAAGATGCCCCTGATTGAATTCATTCTGAAGCTGGAGAACGGGAAGAAGTTGATGGAACTGAAAAATTTGGTGATAGAATCACAGGAGACGTTGTTTAAATATACCAGGTTATTATTGAAGTGTTACGTGACGAGTGTTTGGCTCGTGGCAACTCTATACCTATGTAGTCCTATTTATGAGATGATAGTGAAAGGAGATTCGAGTTTACGATTACTAGGTATGTCTCCAGAAGAGAATTTTGTAAGTTGATAAAAAAGTATTAATTGGCAAAATTGGCTTATTAGTGGACGTACCTTCTAAGAAGAATCCGTACCAGTCTTCCACGAAGTATTGGTACTTTAGCTTATTATTTTTTTACATTTCATTTATTTTCTTTAAGCATTCGACATGTGGTTTCCATGGAGTTTGGATAATCCAGTCGTGTACTGCGCATCGTTCATCTTTCATGCTTATGCTGGATATTTGTGCTGTGTTGGTAAGAGCTCCTTCTGTTTTACCAATAAAATTATGAGTAGACTATAGAGTATGATTACCAAAACAAAATTGGCTATGATCAAATTGAAAAAAAAAAGATTTTTCCATGAATTTTAAGGTTAAAAATATAAATTATATAACATTTTTTGCTTTTTTCTATATTTTACAATCTAAGAATATGTTGTTTATTAAAATGGATACCGTCTTTCTATGTTCTACTGAAGCGAAGAGCACTAGAAGCAACTTGTTCAAGTAAAATATACTCCGACAAGACGAAAATTATCGTTCACATTTCCCCCACTGTACATCTTTGTGCTTACCTAAGTGCAATAGGAAAGAATTCCCTCTTCTAAATTATTCCGGGTGCGCATTTCTGGGAGACGCAAGCTTTGGAATTTGCAACTAAGTAATTTACATCGTAATGTGTCTGAGTACTATTACAACATATCTGAAATATAACTCAAACAAACCTTTGATTTAAAAAACTCCAGTCACGATAATAACTACTTGGTAAAGGCAACAAAGACCATTTGATGAATCGATCGCTTCTGATTTTGTTCTCAGTTAAAATTATATGACAGATGCCAATGGGAATGTTGCGTTTATATGGCATTATGAAAAAGTTTAAGGATGAAGAAAGTTTAATCCTTATTATTCCTGAAATAAAGCCTACACTGCACTTTTAAGATTCTGCTGAACAAGAAGTAGATTTACAATATTCCCGCTGGATGATACTGTAAAAAAAATCCTATCATGCATTTAGAATCGTAATACTAGAGTTTTTTGGAAAAAGTTAAGCTGTAGGTACGGTTTGCTTTATTTATGAAATAAGTTAGAGATGAATAAGTCCACTTGGTGCTTTGTGATAACAACCGCGCATCGTAACACAGAGTGATACTCGAAACATAATAACGCAGTTATTAACTTCTGACTAAGTTATTTGAAACAACAAAATTACAGTATCTAGTAATTTTACTATGCGTCACATTGTTCACCAAAAACATATAAATAATATTATGGTGGAAAAATCGGTGTACAAGTTTACCCACATAGCCGACCTTATAAATGATTTTAGCGAAGAATCGCTTAATTTTTTTCTTTAGTTTAGAAAAAAATAAGCTCACTCGTCTTTATCCAGCTACAAATTTCCCTCAAAGTCACATAAAACTTACAAGTAAAGTAATGTCGCAAGCCATGAAAGTCAATAAATAAACCCTTTTTACGAATAAGTGATGCCTATTAACATTTTAGCGTACCCTGGACTTCAGTTGACAATCATATTGCTCCTGGGCCAAGTCATAAGGCAGCTAAGAATCTTAACCTTTATCTTGAAGAACTTACCAGAGTTGGTGACGGAGATAGTAAAAGGCAAAGGAGACCAATGGCAAATGTACTGCACAGCTGTGCTGGTGCAATGTATTGACCACTACATTAAGCTGAAAAGGTAACCAATATTGAATGTAAAGCAGCAATTTTTTCATCCTCTATAGGCAGACATTTGACCGCCATATCACCTGATGGTAAGTGATGATGCGACCGAGGATGGATCATGCCTGCCTAGAAACAGCCTTTTCACTCTTGCTTTGAAGACGGCCAGGTTGTAATGATCGGGGAACACATAAGGAGGCAAAGAGTTGTAGCTTGTAAAACAACGACAGTAGTAGTAGTATACTTCGCAGCATACATTAGTGTACAGAAGTACTAAGAAGCAATCTGTGCGACTGTGGTTGCTCCTCAGACAATGGAACACCTACTGTCTTGCCCGAACTGTCCATCTTCGTGCGGTTCTCGGGTCCTCTGAATGCCAAATGAAAATTGGTGTGGGTGTGAATATTTAATAATGTACACAGGCATGTTTTTGAATACCACTTATTGCAATTGAATAAGTAATACTATAAAGTCAAATTAATAACTATGTATTGATAGTTAAAAATCTCATAATTTTAGGTTTAGTAACCGACTAAATGTAATATGCCAGCCTTTCTACCTGACTTTGATATTAGTGGCAATAATGTTGGTCTGCATGTGCTCCGTAAAAATTGCAATTTCGGTGAGTATTTAACATTGTATATTTTAATATGAACTGCCTCCATGTTTAGTCATCTGAACGCTGAATGAAGATTACTGTGTGATCCGGGGACCGTAAATTCGAATCCTACAGGCCGACTGAATATTGAAAGTTAATTTGTAGGATTTTTCCCAGTTTAATTTGAACATTGCAGTCTAAATCATCATATTGTCTGAAAAAACGACGAGTCCGAG
Organism: Leucinodes orbonalis; assembly: GCA_019425675.1. NCBI lineage: Eukaryota > Metazoa > Arthropoda > Insecta > Lepidoptera > Crambidae > Leucinodes > Leucinodes orbonalis. The sequence continues at coordinate 159,220 of PQWD01006742.1, read as the reverse complement.
CTTCGAACGACTACAATTCATCACTATTTTTAGGTATTGCATGTATTAAAAGCGGCATTTACCATGTACGGTTGTCTTGCTAAATTTTTATCTTGCCAAATACAAATAATATATTTTGTGACTACCGCAAGACTAATTACACAATAATCATAATTTGCAACTAATTTCACGTATAAAATAGAGAAAGGCTCAATAATGTGGAGTGTTGCCTTCCAATCTGGATGGCGCAGGTTCAAATCCCGCCACGTACTAATGTCTTTTCGAGTTTTGAAATTGTATGTTAATCCGACGCTCTAACAGTGAAGCAAAGCACCGTGAGGGACCCTTCGCACGCTTGCAAAGATTCTAAGGTTGTGTGTGAAGTCCGCTAATTCGCACTATACAACTTTACGGGTTACCTTTTGCCCGTATAATGAGCTGATGATGATAATGAGATGAATCAATTATATTTTCAGGACAAACTGTCACCAGATACTATAAAGTACTACGTGCATGAATTCTGTTTCATAATGGTCGTGCTAATGTTTTGTTTACTGGGACAACAAGTCGATATTGAAGTAAGATTTCACAGCTAGCGCTATAATTATGCAATTTTATTATTTGGGAGTCCTTAGCAATTAACTGCTATATTCAGGGCCTCCTATATATTAGTTTTTTATGTTAAAAGTATACAGGACGGTCTGGACGCTTACCTGATGTTGTGTGATACGCCTGACCATGACAGAGTGGCATTGATAATACCAACATCTGATAGACAGTTATTATTCTACATCAATACCGCACTGCTCCCGTCACAAGACACCAGATGTTAGGTCTCTTATAAATTGGTAGTGAAGGTGATTTGGAAATATTAGTTTTAAAAATCTAATAAGGCGCTGCTTCCTATTATCTGCTGTTTTATCAATCAGCCGCCACCTTCGTCATCTGCGAGAAAAGTAATGTATCTTTATGATTTAATATTTACGTATTTAAATGAAAGTACGCTACTGCCACTTGATATTTTAAATTTCAAGTAAGCGCACAAGACGCCTTTCTTTCTAACTATCACTGTTGACCGCTGAGGACCCTTTTAATATTACTACATAAATAGTTTTTTAAAATGCTTGATGCAAATGCTTGGAATACATTTCCAGCAGTTTTGTTATAGCAAACTACTCAAAGCACATCTGATTTCGAAATTCAAACCTCAAACATTTCAGTGAAAGCATAAAATCCTTCCGCATATAATTTTATAACAGTCACGATTTTTCATTTTGTCATTTACAGTGCGCCGATCTGGAGCTCGCTGTCACAGAGAAATGGTACATTTTCGATAAAAATCACAAGATGGACGTCCGCATATTCAAAACAGCTCTCAGTCAGCGCATGCCGATTTTCATATTTGGATCTATAACATTGTCTTTGCCTACATTTACTTGGGTAAGTCGATAAAAAGTACATACTAAAATAGCAAAATATCTTCTGAACTTATTCTTCACAAGAACATTTTATGAGTCGATGCTAGGTGCTGACCTAGCACCGACTTATTCTACTAATTGCTGAATTAGTTAATCATTAGTGTATTTCAGAGAGACTACATCATCATTCGCTCATTATACATCCCGACCGAGGGACCTACTCGAATAGGGTGTATAGGCCTTAGTCGTCCACGCAGCCCAGTGCAAACAGGCCTGCTTCACGCAAAACCTTTAAATCTCTTCGCAGGTGTGCGCAAGTTTCCTCACGATATTTTCCTTCACCGTAAGAGCGTCGGATAACGTACATATAATTTCTAAAATTCGAAATCACATTGGTACGTGGCGGTATTTGAACCTGCGCCTTCCGGTCAGAAGGCAACATTTCACACCATTGAGCCACCGACGCTCGTTTTACTTATGTCTTATTGCGAACATGGAATGAACACATTGTAATTCCCAAAATATAACATTTATTTTTACCTAAACGTTTTCTAGTGATAGGAACCAATGACTGCGATGTAATTTTTCAAGTTTAATTCTATTACTATATTATATAATGTTTTTCTTTCAGTTCATCAAAAATGGCATGTCATTTTTCACACTGGTAATGTCAGTTCTAGAAGGGATATAATCGAATATTTCAAAACATAGTAGATTTTGTTTGAATAAGTCATACCTACCAAAGGATTTCAGGATTTGACGACCAATTTGGTGTCATTGTTGTATTTACTATTGTTATGGATAAACAATAAAAAAGTAGTGAGTTTGATTATAGAACCTATATAATTCGAAAATAACTTATTAATCGAATAAATGTTTTTTCTTCAAAAGTAAGTAGACATTGAATATATTTGTTTTATTATTAACTTCCTGTTTATGACGTCATAGTTCAGGTTTTTCTCATCCACTGCTATCTGCGTCCTTTCACGGCTTATGATTCGTGGTGACTTTTTTTACGAAGAATCATCATCATCCTCAGCTCATTAAACGTCCGCACTGAGGAGCAGGAGCATACACGTAGAAGCCTTTGGTAATAGCAAAATATGAAACACTTCGACAGTTCATACGTAAAATTTTCTTTACGATCATTCAATTTATTTTTATAACCTCACAATTTTTTTTTACTTCATGATGGTCAGTATTAGTGCACTACTAAAAGCTGGTGTATTGTCCGAAAAATTAAACTTAAAGATAGGCAGTGCGAGCTAACTGGCTAGTAGCCGTAAGCCGATTCCCGTATCGGGTGGCCACTGATCCAATCGGAAAATGTAAATACGCTGCCCGGAGCCCTGTTACTAGGAATACGTATTCTACAGATATCACTGTATTCTCTTACGTCCATACGTTTAGTGATCGAACTATTTTATTTTTAAAAATATATATCGTGTATAATGTTTACTCTATAATGCAATTATCATCATAGTCAGCTTATTATACATCCCCACCGAGAGGCACGAGCCTACCCGTATAGGGTGCAAAGAACCAGCGCGGTACGAAGATGGCTGACTTTACGCACAACCTTTGAATTTCTTCGTAGACGTGCGCAGGTTTCCTCACGATGTTTTCCTTCACCGTAAGAACGTCGGATAACGTACATATATTTTCGAAAATTTGAAAATACATTGATACGTGGCGGGATTTGAATCTCAGCCCTCCAGATCGGAAGGCAACAGTCCACACCATTGAACCACCGACGGTCATACATACGGTGTTAAGTAATTGGTGCATCACCTATAAATCATAGTGCTCGTCAAAGCAATTACATAAGACACAATCAATCTTGGTTCGTACACCAACCGCTAATCTAATTGACATTAATCTGATTACGCAATACTCGTAGCTTAGCAATACGACATCTTCTAGTAATACTTGTCCAAAAACTTCTACTTATTAGCCATTTTGACGACCCATCTGGTGTAATGGTCGAGACGTCGTTTGCTATACTCCGGATTCGATTACAGGGCACTAAAACATGTGTGTGCATGAACATGTCTGTTTGTATTGTTCCAGGTGTTTTTTATGTATAATTTGTACGTCATCATCATCATCATCATCAGCTCATTAAACGTCCCCACCGAGGGGCACGAGCCTACCCGTATAGTGTGATTAGCCTTAGTCGTCCACGCGGGCCAGTGCGGATTAGAGACTTCACACACAACTTTCCAATCTCTCACAGGCGTGCATGGAAGTTTCCTCACGATGTTTTCCTTCACCGTAAGAGCGTCGGATAACGTACATATATTTTCGAAAATTCGAAATACATTGGTACGTGTCGGGATTTGAACCTCAGCCCTCCCGGTAGGAAGGCGACATTCCACACCACTGAGCCACCGACGCTCTCTATTTGTACGTATTTACAAAAAAAAGTATATATGTTCATCAGTTGTTTAGTACCCGTATTACAGGCTAAATTCTTGGGACTAGATGCCGCTGTGTATATGTCAGAATATATTTATTTATTTATCATTGTAGATCGGCCCAAACGATGGTTCACCTTATGTCGTGTTCTGCTTGCCCAAGTAGCTGTTCTCTGCAGGTTTTTTTTAATGACAGCTGCATACAACGCTGTCACCGTAGATAGCTTTTGGGCTTCTACGGTTTTATTGTGTTTTTTTCCATCGATACGCTAAAGAGAAGACTAAAGGACTTTTATTTTTTTTACATAAGTAAGCAGACATTTTACTTGATGGCAAGTGTAAGCCATGGAGTGGATTAAAATATATTTATATTAAAAATACTCCATAAAAATTAAGAAAGCACAAACATTTTATATTAAACGGCTTTGATGCACTATTAGGTCTCATGTACCTATATTAAATAATGTTAAAAACCGCTCAATACTTAAAGCGAGAAAAACAAAAACAAATTGAACTTAACTGTGTATTGATAAATATAATAATAATAAATATCCACTGACATTCACACAGCGCCATCTAGCCCCAAGTTAAGCGTGAATTATGGGTACTAAACCACGGATAAACATACTTATATATATTTTTGTAAATACGTATAAATTTTATACATAGAAAACACCTAGACCCATACAAACAGACATGTTCATGCACACAAATGTTTGTTCTGCCCGAGGATCGAACTCAGAAACCTTGATGTAGTAGTCGACGTATCGACCACTACACTAAATGGGTCGACAAAACTAATAAATCCTGTCGCTAAAATACATCACTTTATAAATGGAACTTGAAATTTCATAAATTCAAAATCCATAATACGTCCATTGGACAGTCTGTCAGTGCATTGCGAGCATCGCTGGCTAACGTTTAATGAATTTGCTGATTTCCACTTAATTTGGACGTATTGCATTCTGTTTGCTACCCAGTGGATTAATCTCATGGAATTATAGCTTATGTGTAAATGTATCATAGATGCAAATTGCATCGCTTATTATAGGACTTTAAGGTTTCTATCAATCAGGCATGCATGTGACGACTCACCCTAAGCGATCACAGCTTAAAAGAAAACGGAAAAAATTATCAAATGAGATTTTCTAATAAAGCAATCATCATCCGCTTATTATATTTCCCCAGTGAGGGGCACGAGCCTACCCGTACAGGGTGATTAGGACTTAGTCATCCACGCGGGCCCAGTGCGGATTGACCGACTTCACGCACAACCTTAAAATTGCTTCGTAGGCGTGCGGAGGTTACCTCACGATATCTTTCTTCACCGTAAGAGTGTCGGTTAAACGTATACGTAATTTCGAAAATTCGAAACACATTGGTACGTGGCGGAATTTGAAAAGCACACAGTCCATACCAATAACCCACCGTCGCGCAATGTTTTTAAAATTTTTTGCAATCCTTTTTTATCTATGTGATTAAATAAAAACGAATAAATTAATGTTATTCAGTTTGATTGATTATCAATTTGTATTTGTCTTCACGATGATAGCCAGGAAAAAAGAAGATATTTCTGGAAAGCAACTTTTAATGTGTTTTTTTAAAGTCAGGGGTCATTCGACGTCCGAGGCGTACGCGGACGTCTAGTGAGGATCTCATGAATTTGGTAATGCGGACTCAATTTGGTCCTTTCGACGCTGTTAGGGCGATGCCGGTTGACTTGGAGTTTGAAATTAAACTTCTTTGTTTATTTACTTTTGAAGTGGTTTTATATATTAACGATTAATTAAAACAGCCTTCATAATTTCGAAAATATGAGTTGTATCACCAGTGTATTCATTGATGATGGTGTGAAGTCAAGGGCATTTAATTTATAAACAAAATAGGAACAAAGCAGTTAAGCTATCTGATGATAAGTTATAGCTATCGCCTATAAGACAAGCGATCTCGAAGCAAATTTCATAGTATCTTAGAAAAATAAATGTTTTTTAAATATTTTATCGTATAGATAAGTTATAAAATAAACTTTTCAAAGTTAAAAACAAATTTAGGATATTTCTGTTATTAACGTAGTAGAACAGTTTTTTAACTTTTAGTAGAAATATTAATTTGTATTGACATGTTTTTGAACAAAATGAATAAAATACGTATCAACAACGGTGTAGACTCAAGTACCTTTTAAAATAATCATATCCATCAGAAATAAGGTATTTATCATAATTTCATTCGACACGTCGTATTCTCCAGTAACCCCATACAAAAAACCCCTTGTTGTTTTCATACTTTTGCACCCTTTCGATAACGGAGTCAATCACCGTGCAGTCATTCGTCAGCCACACAAAAACACCGTAATTCTACCCTCTTCTGTTTGGGTTATTTGTCATCGTCAGCTCGCACATAGTCTCTACATACAAATATTACCATTTTAGGTGATGTAAGTGGGTATGATTTTGACAATAAAGGGAAAATACTAGGTCCGACGCCAGGTATCAATTAAAAAATAATAAATAAAAAAAAATATGCTGGAGAGGGAAAGAAGAGAACGAATAAATTATGTATAAAACTGACACTCAATGATATAATAATGTCCACGCTAACAAACATCAACATACATAAACGCACGGAACCTGCCGAAACTCAGACACTAGTAAAATTAATAAATAAATATCCACTGACATTTTCAGAGCGCTATATTGTATGCTGGATTGCCAACTTATTTTAGGTTAAGCAGTGGATATCTATTATCCACCTCAACCATCGTTTCGTCCGAGCTATTTAATGGTAGCTTTAATGACCAGTATCGCTTTCACTAGCGGTTATTACATATATAATGTAAAAACTACTCTCATTTAAATAACAGCTGTCCTACATGAATTTACTTCGTCGTCAAATACAAGAGCAAACGTGACAAAACTTTTTAAGGGTTGGGCTCGCGGCCCCAAGAAGTTATTAATCGACAACCAATGGCATTAAAACTATATTTCACCGACAACTTGGATACGGCCCAAGAGCTAGAAGTGGATAGATCCGAAAAACGAATTAACAGTAAAAACATAGTGTTAAGTGTGTCACTGTGGCGAGTTGAGTGTTCCATATATATTTTATTTTGCTTTAACATAATTTTAGTCATTATCATTCTGGGGCCACATTAACAGCTAACGTTTAATGCCCATTATCGCTATAATTATTGCGATACGTTGAACACGTTAACCTGACAAATTATAGCGTTAAGTGGTGACTACACCTAAAGTTAACGCTCATTGATGCGATAATTTATGGCATTTCCCGACAATGTGGTCCCAGCATTAGGCTATTGTTTAGGCAATTCGGAAACCTAAACGATCAAGTATCTAACCTATCATGTAGTAAAGTAGTACTTGTTATTGTTAAATTCATCACAATTAAACAGAAGTTGGAGTTTATTAAAAGCTTGTTTGGTTTTGTTTTATTCTTCTATTTCAATATAATATGATTGTATTGAATATTTTGACCACAAACTACTTGTTATTTAAAATAAAATACCAAAGACGATTGTTCAATACTGATATTAGTGGGGATATCACAAATAAAACAAAAATAACTTTACCTTATAATTTAATGCGTGCAGTGACTTGTTATACACGTCTTGATTTATCAAATTCACAGCCGACCAAGATTTTTTTTTCCATATGAATATATCCCGTTTTCCTATTCCACTACGGTACTCAAATAACCGGGAATGGCGAAAATATTTTTATAGTGCAACATTTTCCTCCAACCCCTGCGTGTGTGTGAGTGTTGCTATTGCAATAACAAGACACACTTGGCAATCTCTTGTTCACAGTGAAAATAAAAATATTACTCTTACTATTCGTACTTATTGAGAAACTATATAGAGCTGTAAGTTACATTGAAATTAGGATTCAATAGTTGCATTACAACATAGCAGGAAAGTAAAGATATAACATTTTCTTATTCCTACTTTTGCACACAATGGTATTTTAAAATCGTGTTAATTTTTCATAATCTAACCTTCAGTTATATTCTGCTTGATAATTATGGTAAAGTCTTGGGATGGCAGTGAAATTGCTGGATACTTTAATTTTGATTTTACATTAAATTAAGTTAGTAGATATAATTACAGAAACCGGAGCTTTCTTTCGATGTCATAAATTGGTCTGTGCTCACTAATCCCATGTAATGAAGTTGAGGAATGAACACCTTGTATTATCAAAGTGCACATGAGATTTATTAATTAATTATTTTACAAATGTAAGAAGGGGCAAATCACTGGAGGCCTTGATCAGAATCATGACTAACCTACGACAGATGCCAGTTACTATTAGAACGGTTTTACGCTAGATTGAAAGAAGCAAGAAAACATTTTGAGATGGCCATCGTTTAAGTTTTCTATAGTTTCTATACAAATCGTTCAGTTTAAAATGATTAAAAATAATTAAAGGAAAGATTAAGTGGATTATTATAAAAAAAATATTTAGCCTACTTTTACTACTATTTACACAAATGACCATCCAGAATCATTATTTTGAATTCATGCCTACTTTTTGTTAAAAAATATACAGGTATTATTTATACCGATATACTTCTATCATATTGGAACAAATAAACTGTTTGTTGCTTATAATATGAAAATTAAAATATGCATTGGTATTGGTACGGAGGTAAAAGCCACTCTGTAAACATCCTATTGTGTTTCTTCAAAGTTAATGTGGTGCTTAGAAGAAGCCCTGATTTACTGTCTTAATATCACAAATGTATTGACCGAACTGTATTTCATCGTTCGTACGATATTTTTGTACGTATTCCCCTAATTTATCAAAGTGGGTGATGAACCCACTTTATTTTATTACCATGAAACATAACATCACTCTAATTTATGTACTTTGGTTTATGTAAAGGGGATATAATAAATATCATATTTTATTTAGTATATTTACCTAATCCAATTGCCAAAATATCTTCCATCCAAATGACCAGATAACTCCGTATTTAATAATAAATCTGAAACGATGATAAAAAAAGTTTCCAAAGTGCGTCAGTAATAACCTAACACAATGACGTCAATATGTTATTAAATCACTGAAAAATACAGACAAATGCAAAAAAGTAGCGCATACCTGCTAGTAAATTATCATTTTTGTGTTCTATAGCCGTGATAAGTTTAATTTTAATATAATGAAACTAAACGTAAACCTATTTTGAATCAAAAATATTTCAAGTGCTTAAATCCTATATCTGGTCGAGTCAATTTCCATAATTCTCTTTTTCAAATGGTTTACGATGCAAAGTTTTTAAGAATCTTATTGTCCCATTATTTTTCTATCAATCAAACAGCTTACACTTAAAAATATCCATCAGGCACAAAACTTTCCGCACAGTAATCCAGGAAATAGAAAATAAATGGAAAGAAAATTTAAGAGAATTATTGTCAAAAAAATAATTAGAAATTACATCATAGAATAGTATGCAATTCAAAAGTAACTTGTTACGAGTAATTTAATGTTAGAGTTATGTTTCGGGTAGATAGCCAACCTGCATATTTTAAAATATTGTCGTTACTAGTTGGCAGCTGCACTGTGATTGTTTTTAATTTTTAATTGAATTATCAATTATTCAAGTGAATTAATGAGAAACACCGGTTACACTTCTGGTATCACCGTTGTCACTGCACGGAGCTAAACAGTTTCCACCAGGTGACTCTCTTGCTCATTTGCTCCCAATGATATTAAAAAAATATGAAAATGAAAAGTGTTTATTTAGTTTAGGTCCTTATAGAACACTTATTAATGTCAATTGAAGCTACCACTGGTTCGGGAGGTAGTTTTCCACTGAAAAGAAACTAGCAAGAAACTCATTAATAATCAAAATAATTATATAAAAGCAAATTATATTCTCAATTTTTATCATATTAAGTATTGGTAAAAATATATTCATATACAAAATTGCTATTAAGCACTTAAGTATTATATAAATCTTAATAGATGATAACAAAAAGAAAACAAAAGTAGTACATAATAAACATATAGGGCTCATAAGGAACATGTTTGTTTGAAATTACCCGTCCACGTCACATTCGACAATGCAAAAGTGAACTCTACAACACCCTTCATTCCCCCTACGGGAAGTATCAACTGTGGGGCAAGTCTTAAATCATTTTCGCGCATGTTGAATATTAATAATGTGGCCTCGCATTGGAAACGGGTATGTTTTGGTGGATTATCACAAAAGCGTTCGATATCATAACACGAACAGTCGTTGGTTTTAAAACGTTGAATTTGATTCATTTGACGTAAAAATATGAATGGTAAAATAATAATGTCACCTAGGCGACAATTATGTAAAAAAGGCAGTCGTACCGGAATAATTCCAGTGTAATTACAGCTAATTAGAGCAATAATAATAATTTCAAAAGGTTTGGAAATGCTATTGACCAATCGGCATACTCTACGCATGACGCGTCTTCTTCCTGTGTCAGTATTGGTCAGTTTCTATGCTTTCCTGTACCGGTATTGGCTGGTTGCCGTACAATTTTAGTCAGCCGTACTATTGAGATGGATAGCTGTTACTCTAAACGTATCATATTAATGCAATTCTAATCATAATTGTGTTCTTAAGCCTCGAGAATAATGTTTTAGGCACAGACATCCGAATATACAATTAGACTGGACGAGCCGCCAAGTTTATAGGCAGTCCCAGTGTCGCAATTTCTTTTCGGTTCTTACTTGTGAAAAGTTATTCTATTACTTGGTAAATTTACTGATTCATTGCAATGATGGCATGTTATAATTGCACAGGATGGCATTTTGGAAATGAAACGGTAATTTCATCTAATATTCGTGCATCTTGACTCGTCTCACAGAGCGTAAACTGGCAGCCAGAGTATGCTCGTTGAACTTACATTTGTCGCACTTTAAACGTGGCTCGCCCCATCTCTTGTATTGAGAAATCTGTGGTTTTAGGAAAGCAAATGATGTTTGTACAATAGTGATTGAACCCGAAATCTGCCCTTACATGGCAGATGGGAATAAACTCTGATAAAAATTATAGTTCAGATTAAAATATAATAGGAAACAGATCGTTCAAATAGAACATCATAATACAGAAACAAATAAAATAGAAATAGTCAATTCTGAAGAAAAACACATCACCTGCTCTATTCCCCAGGGTAGCGTTCTGGGCTGTGTACTTTTCCTTATATATATAAACGACCTACCCAAAATATTAAACCAAGAAAGAGCATTACCAATAATGTTTGCAGATGATGTGTCTATTTTAATTAACTGTGAAAGAAACTCCAACCCTAACATTCTTATAAGAGATATATTAAATAATGTAACTCAATGGTCAACTGAACACAATCTCAAAATTAATCCCTTGAAAACAAAAATAATACATTTTCGACCATATGCATTCCAACTCACTAATATAACACTTGGCAATACACAAATTAAAAATACAGAAATTTTCCTTATTAGGAATACATATTGATTTAAATATCAACTGGAAATTTTATGTTAATGAAATTAAAAGCAAACTTCCAAAATTCACTTACGCTAGTACAAATTCAAAAACAGCACTTGTAACATATTACGCATATGCACACTCATGGCTCAAGTACGGAATAATGCTATGGGGTAATAGCGTGAATGCAAATGACCTGTTTTTACTACAAAAAAAGTGCATCCGAATCATAGCCCAAATAAACAATAGAAAAAGCTGTAGATCATACTTCATAAAGTTCAAAATAATGACCTTAACGTCTATCTATATCCCAGAAATTGTTACATTTGTTTTTAATAATTTAAATCGTTTTCCAAAAATGAAAAATACACATAATGTGAACACAAGACACAAAGAATTACTACAATTACCGTATTCCAGAGTAAAATTATTGAATACTAGTCCATACTATATGGCCATCAAAATATTCAATAAATTACCCTTAGACATTAAACAAGCAAAAAATTATACCGAATTTAATAGAAAATTAAAGCAATTTTTAATAAATGCATGCTTTTATAACTTGGAGGAGTATTTCAGCAACAAAAAGACCTAAAACTTTTTTTAGTGCCCATCATAGCTTTCGGAATAATTATTATATTATAAATAAATAAATATTATACAATATGTAAGATACCTACCTACTTAAAAATGTTTTCGTTTACTCAATAGAAATTATTTATATAAACACTTATACTATTATGTCTAATTAATATAATTATATTTAATGTTAAACGTATACGGCGCTCTGAAACTGTAGCCTTAGTTTTAAATACCTAACAAATGTTGTAATGCCCTGACAGAGTCATGTTGAGAAACCTGTACTAATATTATAAGACCATTGTTACAACATGCGCAATAAATGAATATGAATATACTACGTAGAGTCTATCAATCGGTACTGAGCCGTGTAGGTAGAAATTATTGCATTGCCAGATGTCAACCCGTGAATATCGTCAATTATCATCAGGTGAGCTTCTTGACCGTCCTGTACAGTTGGCAACATTAAAAAAATATATAAACATTCACTGACTCTAAAAAACTCAAATAAAGGCACCTCATTAAAATAGAGAAAGTAATCGCAAGTAATTTTTCACCGAATGCATAATTGAAAGGAATTATTTTTTCATCCCCTGTTTGAAAGAATATTAATAATCCGCGAATAAAACAAATGTAAGTTCAACATAAAAAGGAAATTAAACTGAACTTCAGCTCCCGCGAGGGCATGAACAGGCCTCTCCGGCCAACTAATGAACAACGAATAAATTGCAATGAATTTAAAATTTCTATAAACGAACTCGAAAGTAATGACGTGTTTCAATTTCATATTCGAAAATTTGTTGTAATACTACGTTTATAATACTAAAATTTTAATTGTGGTTCACGTTTTTATATTAAATGTGTATCTCTCTTCTATCTCGTTTCTATCGTGTTAGCAAACGGGACTCAACTAACTCGTCATTAATTGTGGTATCTAACGGTTCAAAATGCCCAAATTAATAAATACATATAAAGGAGAAGAAGGGGTTAGAAGCATGTAGCAGTGGATATTGTTGTTGATAGTGTTGTATGTACTTTCATAAGATTTTAGTAACAAATAGATTTGCTAATGTGCTACACAGGATCTTGTATAAAAATATGAATATTCATATTTATTTTTTCCGGCGTCCACCATATTATAATTATTTTAAACTTCTAGAATATGCAAGTATGTAGTTTTTTTTACGTACATCAGTTTTCCCAAAATGATAGTATTTATCTTAATGAGTAATTTCCATATGCAATAAGGCTTTGTTTATTGTAATTGTTCTTTCTTTATTTGTTCATAGTAATGTATGTTTTTAGTGTATAAAGAATTGAATAATAATAACACCAATCATTGTAAGCAACACAATTTACAAAATAACAGACATAGATACTAGGAGATCATAAATCTAAAGATCACGTATATCGAGTAGTGTGTGTGATAGTTCCTGAATCGAGACCAATGATTTATCGTGTTTGCCTGCTCTTGTCTCCGATGCCGAGATTTCTTAGAAATATATATGTTGAGTTGCTGAAATCGTTAATATTGATCGCCATTCGAACCGGAAAGCGCATAATTTTGCCGATGTTCAATATTCAATCTTATGAACATAGCAAACAAAACATTTTTGAGCAAACATGTTTTGGTGTTGTATAAAGTTTTCTCGTTGAACACGTGTAGGATAGAACTTCTCTAATAATTGTTTAGACAGCTGTCAGCTTAGTGTTACAATGACCACGGCAATTCCAAAATGGCAGCAAGCGAAGCTATTTTATATTTCCAAAATAATTATGTAAGCAGTTAAGATTGTTCCAAATGGTATAAGTATAACTAGGTCTACTACCTCGATACTGAATCGTATAGGTACCACCGCAATACTAGATATCGTCCCGTGAAATAGGAGTGTTATCCACTTTTGTGTTTCGGGATGTGTGCACTATATCTAGTGACGTTACGGATGTATGAGATCTAATATCCGTCGTCTCGGGTCCGTCACCCGAGACGACGGATATTAGAGACATAGAGCGGATTGACGAAGAATTGTCACTTTGTACATACAGTTACTGTTTTTCTTCAATCATGGTCAGACATGTCACTTACCATCAGGTGAGCAAACTGACCGTCTCGATCACTTTATAAATAAATTTGTTTGTTCATATGGTTAATCCATATAAATGCCAGGCATCCAGAGACAAAATAAAATCTTATATTCTTGCCTTAACACGTCATAGACGGTCAAAAGGTCACTGCTCTAGATTATTTCATTACTATGATAATATTATGTTATTATTTTGACATCCTCCGTAACTTATTCAACTCGCTTTTCCTTGCAAGATACGTTTTCTGCAATTTCCAATTTTAGAGATGGCTTACCATCAGGTGAAACACATGCTCATTTACCTTCTGTTCGATAAAAAAACTCAATTTTGACGATTAATTTCCACGCTATTGTTACTAAAAATGTGGAAAATGTACTCTCTAAGTAAAATGACAAACCGTCGTATATTTACAACACAATTCTCAAGGGAGTTTCAGCAAAACGGCACAAAGATGGGGGACTTGAGACTTATTGTGTTACAAGTACAGCCATTGTTATTAGTTTAAAAGAGAACGCGCCCGCTCACCCGCGAACCATGTTACAGACTGCATCTGGGTAATAGGGGAGACTGGGGCACGTCGGTTGAGCTGATAGAGCTTTGATTTCAAATTATATAAGGCTATCTCTAGTTCCGAAATCATCATCTTCAAACTCTCTTCAACTCATTACAATGACCAAACCGAGGGGCACGAGCCTATCCGTATAGGGTGATTAGGCCTGAGTCGTCTACGCGTACCAACTTCACGAACATCATTTTAATGTCTTCGCAGGCGTGCGCAGGTTTCCTCACGTTGTTTTTCTTCAAAAGAGCGTCAAATAGAATTACATATTATTTAGAAAAAAAGGACCATTGCTACGAGGCGGGATTTGAACCTGTACAAACTAAACAATAGTAATACCGTTTTAAGAGATGGCGGATTTTTAGCTAAAAATTTAGAGGATCGGAAACATAACAAAAAGTTTTCTCATATAACCCCTGTCTCCTCAATGGTTAGCTGTTTTCTACTGAACGAGGTCAGTTTAAACGTAGATATGCCATTGTGAAGAAAAATCATTGGGTAACAAACAATAATACAATATTTGTAGAGAGGTTAACTCTTTATTGAATAAATCCCAATCTGTAATTATAACAATATTAACGTAGGGACCAATAATATTCTGTATACAAAGGTAGATACGCCATCCGTGCCTCAAAAACGAACCGCCAAAGAGAGTTTGGTCACTTTTGTTTAGGTATGTGTGCTGTCGCTGCATTCGGAACACTTTTTTCGATTGTTTTGTGAGCATATCACGAATCCATCTGGCGATACCACGGACCCGACGACCCCCCGAGAGTGCACACTGACCGTCTCCGGCCTTTCGCAGTACCCACCACCAACAAGGTCCCCACCAAGGTCAGGACTTTCACTTCGGGCTTGTTTTCATTGGTTGTCCAGATTGAGGTTGCAAGAGCTACATGCTCGAGGGGTGGAAATGAAAGATGCGTTAGTCACGAGTTGGTGCAGTTGTCTGCGCAGAGAGCGGTGTGCCGTTTCGTGTGCCTGTCTCTTTTATACTGTGAGACTAGTTTCATGTCAGGCGTCCGTCGTCTCTCCCAGATATCTAGTCCACCAAAATCCAATTCCATAGCCTGGTATCTTAGTTTCCATATAGGTATTTGCGGTTCATGCTTTCCACTTATGGAATACAAGTTACACTCACCGCAAAACCAATATAGTGTCGCATAAGTAATGATGAGGCATGGAATATCCCTATCCTGCATCGAACAGTCTTAGCAGGTTACGATGTCACATACTTTTTTATATTACAAAGTGTACAAGATGGTCAGTACGTTCACCTAATGGTAATTAATACGTCTGACCATGACCAAAACGGCATTGGAGGAGACCAACAACTGATACACAGTTATCATTCTCTGCATCACTGCACCCGGCAACCGCAACAACTGATGTTAGGTCTTTTATATAATTTTTTCTAGCTTCCTAGAATCAAAGTCATGTTTGTCGACTTCTAGGGGTCGGTCTTTGTGGAAGCCATTAGACGAGGTTCTAGTTCAACAATAGTTGGTGAAGTAAAAATTTGTCTTACATTTTCGACATTCAGCAAAATATATCAAATGGTTTGTAATTCCGTACTGGAGAATTAAACGTACCAGTCAGTTGTTTCTCTTACTAATACGGAACTAGAAAAATAATTTATACTTAACGGTGACAAATGTAGGTAATATAGAGCTAGAGCCAGACAGTCTCCGCCAATATTGAAGCATTCAGCAAACACTGACGGAATTAAAACGATTCTATACATTCAGGTAGCGAACCCTTTGTACGGAATAGAGATTCAAATAAGGGATTTCATCACGGAAATGACGGGAATTGTGGATTCAAATTTGTTTTTCTCTAATTCCTTTGGCTGTTTTAATACGCGATTGGTTTTATCATGGTCTTTTATGTTAAATTGTATTTTAACTTTTTACCCAATTGCCCAGGATAGTTATGTTCTTAAGCGTATATATGTTTGTATATATGTTGTATGTAGATTTCTACTGCTGCAACCTAAACGGATTCGTGGATATATGACGAATCATATAACGAAATACTCAGCTTAAACTTGATAAATAATCTTCATTATATAAAAACAAAAAATTTCGAGCAGTCTTAACTTATATGAGTCGCAGCTAAAACGTCTGGAATAAAAAAATAAATAAACATTTTTTTAAAGTACCTTCTGAAAAGGTAAAACAAGCTCTACCGTAAAATGCAACCATTATTATGTTATATAAATTTTTACGATATTGCGAATGCGAAACAAACCAATTCTAAAAACCTTTTCGAGAGTCAACTATATTAGTGTAACTAAATAGTAAACTAGTAGGTATTATGTAGTGTAATTATTAAAATATAAATTTAATTGTTTTCATTAGTTTGTCCCCGCCGGCAATACCATGAAAAGCAAATAAATTTCGCAGCATATAGTAGAGCTCGTTTTTCTCTTTTCAGTAAGTATTTAAAGAAGTCAGATATTTGTTTACTTTCAAATATTTTTTTTTACTTTGTCAGCTTTCAATGGCCCATATCTCCGTAACTTTGCCGTGCAGGAAGGCTTAAGTGCAGCAGTGAGACGTTATTTGCTTCTTATGATGAGGAATATCTTTATAAATAATAAAAAAGATAAATCACGTTTTTCTTTTTATTGTTTTGATCAATATGACGGAATTAATGACAGTGAAGTAAGTTAGATTCTATGCCAAATGTTGCAGGTTCAATCGCTGTAGAATTTGTGTGGATTGAAAGTATATCCACTTGTTTTGACTAACTACTTGTTTATTTTGGGAAAAGGTGTTGATGTATGAACGTCTGACAATATTAATAATTATAATTCATATCTGAAATAATTACCAATTCAAATTTATGCATACATATATTTCGTCGTCGAAAACAAAAGGGGATATAGCTCAGTGGCAGAGCAATCGACTGCAGATCGATAGGCCCCCGGTTCAAATCCGGGTGTCCCCTTCGTTACTCAAGTTTTTTTGAAAATCAACGTGTTTTTTATTATGTATATTTAAACTCATATTATTATCCTTTATTACTAAGCAGACAACAGATTATGTTCAATAAATTATACAATGTATTATATTTTATACTCTGTCCTTGTATTTTTAGGGATCCGTAGCAAAATAGCAAAAAAACGGAACCCTTATAGAGACAGAACCCTCCACGGGCGAGTCCGACTTGCGCTTGGCCAATTTTTTTTCAACTTTGGAAGTGTCTTTCGTTTAAAATATTCAATTTATAAAAAATATATATTCAAGACCTACACATTTTTTACAATTTCACACCTACCTATTATACCCCACACGTGTGGGGATGATGAATAAAAAATCAATTTTCAGTTCAATGTATGGGGAACCCTAAAATATATTAATTTTTCTTCAAGTTTTATGTAGAATCTTATTGGTTCACAGAACACATAATAATTATACTTACCAAGTTTCCGATCTTTCAAATTTATTAGCTAAACATACAACCAACACAAAAAAATATCTACTTTTTTTAAACTTATGATTCTATAATTATAATTATTGTTTAATGTTCTAATTGATTTATTAAAAACATGTACTACCTGCCTATTGTTTTAAGTACAGCACCTCATTTTAATGACCATCAGTTTGAAATAACTTCAATATTATGATAATATAAAATATCTGTAATTTGTATTCATCGGATTCAACTGGATTCGAACTTCGTACCAATGCGAATCGGATTCGAACCAATTCGATAAATAACTTTGTTTCCAATTGATTCGAGTCAACTATGAAGTTGATTAATTTTAAAAATATATGATGCTCATGACCATGAAATCTGACAGAGAAATTTAATTTGAACGATTTCTGGTGTGTATTTTTTTAATACGTCATAAACGGTGAACCACTAATTTTTTCATATTGAAGCTGTAGTAGGTGTCTAAGTAAATAAATATTATTTTGTTTTATATTACTTGCTGCTGCGGAACTCTCCACGGGCGAGTCCGACTCGCGCTTGGCTATTTTTTTTTAATAGCTGATGATATCTGATACATCTACCCATAACACATGCAATGTAGAAGAAAACAATATCCGTAGTAATCCATCGTCACAACTTTAACGTGCGTCGATGACTCATTGGACATGGACAACAGTCCACACTGTTGTCTTCCGACCTGGATGGTGCAGGCTTAAATCCCGTCACGTATCACTGTGTTTTAGAATTTTCGATATTATAATATGTACGGTTATCCGAACCTCTTACGGCGAAGAAAACATTGTGAGGCAATCTGCGCACGCCTGCGAAGCTATTCAAAGGTATTGCGTAAAGTCGGCTAATCCGCACTGGGCCCGCGTGGATGACTAAGGCCTAATCACCCTATACGGATAGGCTCGTGCCCCTCAGTGGGGACGTTTAATGAGCTGATGATGAGATGAGATGACTAGAAATGTATATAGACATCTAGCTACAACGTAAGTAACGAATAGACATAACAATATTGAATCAATCATGAATATTTTTTTTGTATGTTTCACTCACTAAACAAAGCACAGTAGGTAACTAATCTAACAGGTAGTTAGCAAACCCTATAGTTTACTTGTATTCCATGTAACTTACCTAAAACCTAAATGCTTAAGCAAACAATCAAAATAATCATTAAAGTATGAACACTGCATGATCATCATAACGAGACTAATTTAGTTGGACAAAGTTCTGAGTACAAAGTTATGCGAAACTTTTTGGGACCTCTGTCTTTTGAATAAATTTTCAATAAACTTCCAAAAATGAGTTTGCCAAGTCGTGATTGGTGGATTCCTAAAGGAGTGTCGGGACACTTCCATTGGGTTCATTACTTACATTAAATTTCGTTTGCATATTTTTGTGATCTATGTCAAGATTATTTAGATTTAGGACTAAGCTCAAATCAGCCCTTTTATGTAAACAAATTTAAAATATTAATTAATTGTAAGTACGTAAATGGATTCAATTTTCATAATTATATTGATTGTATCTCATTTATTTGACCTTTTAAATTAGCCCATGGTTTTGAAACTAAATGATTAAAAATCACACAAGTCATTCCACTATAGAACTCTAAGATCGACGTCACCATCATTGGAGCCTTATGTGTGTACTGCTGACTCCCCTACTGATTTCCAGGTCATTAGTCCATTATGATTAAGAGTCCGCCTAAGCCTAAGCTTCCATTTCCGTTTAACGCTTAGCTCGTAGTTAAGAAAATATTAACATCGTAATTAAAGGAAATGGAACATTTAAAAACATTTACTTCGAGGTAACAACCTTTTTATTACTTCAATCGTCGGTCTTATTTTAGATACCATCAGTGTTGATGATTTGCAATCAACAACAACAACATATGAATTCTAAAATTACGCCGTGGAAACATGAGAAAAGCCAGGCGACATTATATAATTATAAGCCACCTCAGACTTTAAAATATTATTATTTTGCAATGTCGAAAGGAGATTCATAAAAGAAATTTCTTTTTGTTCAATTCTTAAGAATGCCTTTCGAATATTTTCGATAACTTAATATTTTTACCTGTTTTGAACGAAAATATGTACTGCGAACATATTTCAAATTCAAGAAATTTAACGACATCTTGTTAAAATTCAGCAAAATATTTAATAAAACTCGATACAACACTTTAGCTTTTATGTTTTTATTAAACTCCTTGTCGTCTTCCTTCCCTATAAAAACTCTTCAAATCTTAACCTAAATTTTTGTATTAATTACTTTTAATAAATTAGTTACCACATCTGCTTGCTTTTATAATGACATCGGTAACAACAATTAAAACTATTTCTGATTCTTGGATAAGTGTTTTAGATGAAGTTGCTGTCCACAGACATCAGAATATACATTAGACTGGACAAGCCGCCAAGTTTATAGGCAGTCCCAGTGTCGCAATTTCTTTTCGGTTCTTACCTGTGAAAAGTTATTATATTTCTTGGTAAATTTACTGATTCATTGCGATGATGGCACGTTACAATTGCACAGGATGGCATTTTGGAAAAAAACGGTAATTTCTTTTAATATTCGTGCGTCTTGACTCGTCTCACAGAGCGTAAATTGGTAGCCAGTGTATGCTCGTTGAGCTTACAGTTGTCGCACTTTAAACGCGGCTTGCCCCATCTCCTGTATTGGGAAATCTGTGTTGCTGTCCCATTTCGTGTAAAAGTAGCGCAATTTTCTGCACGCTGTTCCCAAAAATGGAAATTGATCAATTTTCTTTCATGCAAGATAAACTGGTTCCTATTTTATATTTTCGGACACCTAACTAACCTCACATGTCCATTGTGAATTCTCCCAAAACAGGCAAATAAACGATGCTCTGGCATGCTCCTAAAAAGTTAGCGCATCATACTTAATATCGTACTGTGATTTCTCTCCCTACGTTCATTAATGATCAAAAATCTTTTACCTATTTCCTTGACTTATAAGGTCATCTCATTTCATTCCGCTTAACCCTGCTCATAGTCAAACTAAACGAAACATGACGTAATATTTAAATTGATTTTGTTGATCCCGTAACTGAGAATATCCCACCCTACTCATCTGCATTCATCTTATTTAACGTAACATTTCACAAAGGAAAATTGTATTATTCCCAATTCTAGTATACTTTTCACTCACATGTTATTTTGGTTTATTTTTTCTGTGGATATTCAGAATAATGACTGCTGTTACATTCTGTGTATTTCCTTGTACACATGACAAGCAGTTTCATTCTCTACCCTCCCCCTAATGTTCGAGTATCCCGGATAGAACTATTTTTTATTTCAGTACAAAATTAACGCTGCTTTTTGGTTCCCAAATTTTCTTTATACACCAGTTTTTTACAATATTTAGCTATTTTTGGATATATCCAGTGATTTAGACATCACATCAAATAATTAAGCAAGAAGTTTACTATGTCAACTAAACAACGGATAATCATAAATGTAACAACAGAGGCCACCATTTTGGTAGCATTCATTTTTTAATATTATTTTAAGGACTAACGTACACGACGATATATTATAATTTAATTTGCACATAAATTAAGTTCGCCCTTGTACTGTTTTTTGTATAGTGCATTAAGTTTTAAATAAATAAATTAAATAAATAAATAAATAAAATAATATATTTTATTTCTTTTTTTCAACATTCTATTGTAAATAAAACATGTGCTGTAACAGTGTAGGTTGCAGTTATGACTTAGGTGGGTCATGTGGAAGTCATTGGGGTAGGCCTTTGTTCAGCATTCATAATAGTCTATAACGATGATGAGTATTTAATACGAAAGAGTTATATTATTTCATAAAAATAATAGCCACAATCAATGTAGCTACTTTTTATGGAAATACATATGTACTGAATAATATAAATACTTTATTTGATTCTAGCAAGAGCCGTCATACTCCTTTAAATTACTTGCTATCTTTATTGACTTACTTAGAATGCATGCGATATTCCATGGTAATTCTATGTATCTACATAAAGCAATGAAGACTTGCATATTAAATTTTGAAAACTGTTTTAGTGGAGTGCTTCTACACAGTAACTCCACAAACAAAAACAGCATCAGGAAATATTAGGATCCTTAAAGCAGACTTTAAGATAGAAACATAACTTTATTGGGTTAAATATATGTAATAGTTCCATAAAAGTTAACTGCTAGTATTTGCTTAAGTACCAGTGAAACATATAGAACCGAATGTTGTCCAGCCAAGTAAGAACTCCAAAATTAAGGAATTCTACAGAAATTTCACCATTCGTTGAAACAATAAAGGAGAATCCAGAGGTCACCTTAATTTTGATTTTCTATTCTCAAGACGACGCGATTTCTGTCTTAGAACAAAAGCCGTAACAAGGAACGCAGTGATAAGATTCTATTACCTACAAGATAAGGTTTGCTATGGCTTAGCTTAGATTTGACCTTAAAGTAATATCGGGTGACGAAAGGGATTAGGAAATCGTAGGAGTAGGTGTTAAAGGTAAAATCAAGAGAAAATTATTTAAAATATTTTCCATGTAGTGGTTTGACGAACCATTTGGTGTTGCGGTTGAGACGTCGGCTGCGAACAAGGGATCCGGGTTCGATCCCGGGTACAAACATTTGTGTGCATGAAATGTCTGTTTGTAATGGTCTGGGGTTTCTATGTATAATATGTATGTATTTACAAAAAAAATGCATTTATCCGTGTTTAGTACCATATACAGGCTTCACGCTTAACTTGGGGCTAGATGGCGTTGTGTGAATGTCAGCGGATATATATTTTATTTATTTTTATTTAGGTGTATAAAAGAACCGTAACATTATTATAACTAGGCAGAATGTAAATTATATTGCGCCAAGGACATGTATCTTTTTAAATTATGTCACGTACATTACTATTGTTATTCTAATATGTAATATTACTTTCTCATAAATTTTCATATGCGAAATAGACGAAAATAATATTGTACAACGTGACCTGATTCTCTGATTTTGGATATAATATAATGACAAATATTTAATGTTTAAATTATTATTTTGGATGAGTGCTGCAGATGTTAATTAATTTAATTGAAGCCTGCTTCTTTTTTAATTCAATGGGAAATATCAGCCTCACCTACCCGTACCTCTCAGATCATACAACATGCCAATATACATTGATCGAGTGTAACCGGATATTTCCAATTTTTTTGTTTTATAAGTATACGACGAGTTGAGAACTCACTTGATGGTTAGCGATACCGCCACCCCTGGTCTTGTATTCCACATTTATTCGACCTTAACGCATGAGACAAGAATGAACGGTCCACGTATTGAGTTTTTAAGGATTTTCGTTCCTTGATTTGGATCTACGTTTAGAATACTGCACCTAATTAATCTCAATTTAAGACAGTTTTTCTATCCGACTAGCTATTTGACCTAAACATCTACATTTATTGTTTAAGATAATGTAGCCAAAACAAGTGAAAATGGAATAAGTGCGTAAAGAAATCAAAACTTATTTTTGTGCTTTAATTTGATAGTATTTAATATTATGTATTTTTTGACGTTCGTAAGTGCTCTTTATAAGCCTAATTTGAAGAAATGGATTATGACTTTGACTTTACCATACTGCACACCACACCAAGTATTTTCTAAAATTAATAATAGCAAATGTAACTCCATGCCTCTTCTGTTCTCATTCGTAGTTTTACCCCAGGTTCGGCAGTCAGCGGCGCGCGCTGCAACGTAACTGCTAAAATATGAACATTGAATCTTGTTACCCATGTCGTGGCCATGAGAACCTGTGTATTTGTATGCTGGCAAGCTGAGCCTGTATAAAATTAGTATTAGACAATTGGAAATCGTTGGAAATATTTAATAGCGAATATCGCTAGAGCTTTTAAAATGCATAAAAATGACAAAGGTAGAAGACTATGTAATGAAGATAGCGATATTGGTTTGGATTCGATTGTCAGCTATATCCAAGCTTTATAAAAATCGCAAACAGAACGCCACGAAAAGAACCAATAATTTTGGATACTGCTTTCCTTAAATACTGAAATGACTTCGAATGAGTATATCCTACTTTAAGTACACCAATTCGTTACGACATAAATGTAATCAGTTTGATTTAAAAAACAACATATTTCTAAGGAAAACAATCTTTCTAATAAACTCATAAGGATGAGGATCAAGGTAAATGTATTTTATACTTCGATTTTACTAAGAAAATGCATCCAATTTACATAAATAAAATTCAAAGAAAACCCCGATGAAAATCTTGCCGATATTTTCCTGGTCGATAACATTATTATTGGGATTATCTTAACTTCACGGAACAAGTTGTTGTTGTGTAGATTTAATCTATACTTCTATACTATACTAATGTTATAAAGCTGAAGAGTTTGTTTGTTTGAACGCGCTAATCTCAGGAACTACTGGTCCGATTTGAAAAATTCTTTCAGTGTTAGATAGCTTATTTATCGAGGAAGGCTATAAGCTATATATCATCACGCTACAAGCAATAGAAGCGGAGCAGCAATGTAAAATGTTTCAAAATCCGGGGGGAAATTTTCTTACTTGGAGATTCCGCTGCGTACGCATAACATATTTTTTGCTAAATTTTTTTTCTAAAATAATGCATCATTTTGCGAAGCTATTTTCATAAATATGATATCAATCCTTATCCAAATAAATACTTTATTTATCACAAGTATTTCATTTTAAACAAAATTTCCCTTTACATCATTCAATTTAAATAAATATCTTATGAGATATCGCAGTTTTAACTCACCTATATAAACGAAGTAGCGGGTGAAAGAGAGCGTTAGGCCAAAGTAACTATTCCACGCGGACGAAGTCGCACGCAAAAGCTAGTTTAGTATATTTAGACTAAGCACATCTACGTCAATGTAGTTTTAGAAGATCAATATCAAAAACTATTACTGGTACCCGGTAGTATTTAATTTCTTCATAAGTCGTGCTTAAAAATAGTTTCGCAGAATATGCAGAATAGAACTATTGAATTCGAAAGTATACTGACACTCTTTAACATCAACTAACTGCGAAAGGTTCATGGTGGAGGCTATGAGGGAAGTGCATGACCATTATATATATCACCACATATAAAGGGTGCAACAATGTCAATAATACGTAAAAAATAGGGAATAATTTATTAAATACCTGGCTATTTCCCAGAAATGGGTTTCATCATAATCAGATCATTAAACGTCGGCACCGAGGGACACGAGCCTACCCGTTAAGGATGATTAAACCTTAGTCGTCCACGCGGGCCCAGTGCGGGTTGGCCGACTTCCCGCAACCTTTGAATCTCTTCGCAGGCGTGCGCAGGTTTCCTCACGATGTTTTCCTTCACCATAAGAGCGTCGGATAACACATCGTAACGTGGCAGGATTTGAACCTGCGCCCTCCCGATCGGAAGGCGACAGTCCACACCATTGAGCCACCGACGCTTAAATGGGTTTAATTAGTCGATTTAGTATTCAAAGTTTTTGTGGCACTCCTGTACAAAAATATTGCGAAAACTATTCTTTCATTAAATAGAAATCTTTATTATGACATATTTTATTGATATTTTTAATTTTTCTAGTTTTACTAGTTTCAGTATATCCATACATTTTCAGGGCAATGGCATGCAAATGTTGATCGAAAAGTTAAATATTCTGAACAGTTTTAAATCTTTTTCTAAAACAAACTCCTTTAAGCAGTTGTCTCACATTACTTGCAGTTTATTACAAACGCAACCTGCACATGACATAAATGGGTACTTATCCCGACGCCATTTTATTATGCGAAATTAAGCTTAAAGAATACGTTGAAACAAAAATAGGGAGTCTTAGAAACATCTTGTATGGCAATATGCGAATCCTTTGCAGTTCTTTTGGCTAAAATTTCGTTGCGATAATGGTTGAAATGATTAGAGTAATTCCAAATGTGTTTGTTTGGTATTCGTTGTAAGGGTACTTTCTGTTTACGTTACAAATTATATTATATAGGATCAGTGTACTTTTAAATTAAAAAAGGAATGTCGTTTATTTATTTTATCATATTATTTTGTATTGGTAGGAAAACTAGCAAAGAATTCATCTGATGGAAAGTGCTATGCACACTAGCGACTCCAAACGAGCAACAATTTACACATAAAAAAAGGAGAAATATATGGCGAGGGGGGTTCTGAACTTTTATGTACTCTACGGTAGATAATAACATTTCAAAGTCATAACTGGCCGATGCAATATCGTAGCACTACCAGACTGCCGAGTCAGCATACTATGTCAGTCATACGCCTTAAAGCTTAGGCTATAGAGTGCACAATAGTCTAGCCATATACATGTAGAATTTAGTTTTTTATTACTTTCAATAAAGACTGATAAGCATGCAAGCCAATAGACATATGTATTGGCAGATGTTTATTGGCCTCATGCTTGTCTCGTAATAAATCAAAGATGTCTCAAAATTCTGGTAATGAATCAAAATCAAAGGTGTCTAAAGAAAAAAAATTGGCCAAGCGTGAGTTGCACTCGCCCGTGGAGGGTTCTGCAGCAGACAGTAACAGTTAGTAATTCTTAAAACAAACTGGCAAATCATTTCACGACGATGGCAAATACTATGTTTTTGTAATCGATACACTTAGAAGAAGAAGAACGACAAAACACAAAAAAAATAATTAAAGCACTTCAAATCTCTGCGAAGCAGTGAGGCTAACTTTCCTTAACCAGGCGCCAAATCAGTCCACTTTGATCAGGAACAACAGATTTCACTGTGATAAAATTTGTTACGAAAAGTGAGCAGCATTGGGCTACTAACGTTAAAACAGCTATTTGGGAAACCATCATAACTGCATGATTCATACCATTTGGAATACGTTTACCAGCAAACACACGTACCATTTGAATACAAAACCTCATAGTATGAATTATTTTTAAATTCTTCTATTTTATAGCATCAGAATCTACATATCACGTAGACAGCATAAATCTTAGAGCAGGTGTGCGCAATGTCACGGTTGAGATGAATGACACGGGAATAGTACGCTCTCGTAGGCTTAAGAATGGAAATGTATGCGAGAATGTATCGTGTTGTTTGAGAGTAATACATATTGTTGTATTACTCTCAAACAACATGAGAGTCGATGGCTCATTGGTGTGAGCAAAAGATCTGGATGGTGCAGGTTCAAATGCTGCCACGTACCAATCTTACTTCGAAATTATATGTACGTTTATCCGACACTATTACGGTGAAGGAAAACATCGTAAGGAAACCTGCGCACATCTACGAAGACATTCAAAGGATGTGCGTGAAGTCAGCCACTTGCTTAAAAAGTTACTCTTAGACATATACTTGCTTAAAACTTGACTTTGAAATCGTACTTAGCTTCCATTGATGTAAATAAAGATTTTAGATTTTTTATTGATATCAGGCGCAAGTGTAAACAAAAATAAGGAAGGGGGAAAGAAAATCCCCCAAATTTGGGCCTCCGCAAGGCAAAGCGAAGTGTACCGCTGGTTTTCGGCTAGGCCATGGTATCTATTATATTACCGTTTAAAAGTATAAAGGACGGTCAGGACGCTCACCTGATGGTAATAGTCAGGCCTGATCATGACAGAGCGGCATTGATGGAGACCAATAACTGATAGACTTTTATCATTTTCCATTAATGCCACACTGCGCCCGTGACCCGAGACAACAGATCTTAGGTCTCTTATACCCAGTAATTATACAAGTTTGCAGTAGCTTCATCCCGAAACACAGAAGTACCACCATATAAGTTACTCTTCTACTGCTCGCATATAGAAAACCCATCATTTGGCTTCAGCCAAAAACTTCAGTTTTCGCTAGGCAATAAAAAAGTTTTTTCTTTTAGTTTCAAATATAGAATATTGGCGATCTTCATCTGTTTTATGGAAGCCTTACTTTTTTGCAGATGTTGACATCCCTAACGTCAACCCAACATTTACCTGTTGTGTGTACCCCACAATTTGCGTTCACCGCACGTGATAAAATTGTATTAACTGCCAGTTAAAATTGGTGCGCGAACAATAAGAACTTGTACGAGCATTGCTAATTACCACATCGGCAATTAGCTGTTATTAGCTGATACATACGGATCTGGAGATTGGTTTATATTGGTTAAGGATAACTTTGGGAATAACGTTTGCCTTATAATAATGGCTTAGAATTCAATTCACCATCCATACTATTCAAGTGATAGCCGCCGTAAAAGTGTGCTTAGGGAAAAAAAATACCTGAAAAAAATTCTCATTCCACCTCAACTTTGAAGTCCTTGCCTGTTAACATTTTTTTTTTGTATTTTAATATATTGCTGTTAGTCTTTTTTTGAAATATTTTTTTATGTCATAAATGAACGGGCTTGTCAGTGCGCTCACCTAAGTGATACGCCTGACCATGACAAATTCAGTGTCAAAGAAAATAATAAGAGTAGGTAGTCATTATTTTCCGTCAACACTGCTCTGCATCCGTCACCCGAGATGACAGATGTTAGGTCTCTTATACTTGGTAATTTTACTAGCTACAGTGCCCTCATCCCGAAACACAGAAGTGCATAACACTCTTGTTTCACGGGACAATATCTGGCACTGCGGTGGTACCTACCTAGACAACTCAGTACCGAGTCTACCGCCAAGTAATCATAACCCCTTTCCCTAACAGTTTTCCGTGAAGCTGTGAGGGCCACTTGCGGCCAACAGTGATAAGTCATTCCGAAAGAAACCTTTACCTACCGTTGTTTATATCCTTTTCTCGGGCCCTGTTTGAAGGACAACAACGCTCTGATACATAGTCATGTCAATAGTATTGAAAGAATTACTGAACTTAGGTGAACCATCTGCTTGTTTGCCTACCTATTAAACGCCGGTTTTCTGTGGGGTCTCTTGCAAAATTTGTTATGTGCTATTAAACCACTTTGATGTTTTTGTTCCTCTTGTAAGAACGCTTTCACCTTTAGTAAACTATCTCGAACCGAACTTTTTTACATCTTTTAGACTCATAAATAATCCATAAAACGCTCTGATACAGCTAGAAACTCACCGAAATCTACCACAATAAACAGATTTATGAAATTGGCAAACGACAATATGGCCGATCCGTCTAAAGTTCCACAAATTGTAACTCCAGTCAAACCAGACCATTTGTGCTGAACCATAGCTCTCCCACAAATAATGATTGGCCAGTCCTAAAGGTCGTGTGTCACTAATACATACCCACGCGGTCGCCAAATTGCGTTACATTAATAGAATCTAATCAATTTCAACTCCACACTCGTTAATTAAAACACAGTTAAGTCGAACCCGCCCTTACGACTAATTACTATACGATATTTCAGCAAGTAATAGAAAATTGCTATTTAGGGAGACCGCGCTTAAGCGCTGTTTACTTATGTACGTTTTGTAACGACCGCTGTGACCTTTCAGTTTGGTTGGATTTACCTTTTTAGGGTGCCGTAGGCAAATGGCATAAAACGGAACCCTTATAGATTCGTCACGTCTGTCTGTCAGTCCGTATGTCACACCCTTTTTTTCTCCGAACTATAAGCACAAGACTATTGAAACTTTGTAAATATATGAATTCTGTGAACCGCTATAAGGTTTTGACAAGAAACTTGAAATATTTTTTTCTTCGTACCTGGCGTTTGAAAACTACAAATAGCCATAACACAACCACATGGGCTCAATGCGATGTTAAGGTCTACCATCCCATTTTTCCCAAACCAATAATGGAAATGCTATCTAGCATTTCCATTATTGGTTTTCATAGGTGGTAGACACGGTACTGAGTCGTCTCGTTTTGGTGCTAACCAAATGTCGTTCTGTGAAACAGGAGTGTTATTATACCTGTTTTTTATACATTCATATTACAAATTAATAATTTTTAGCAATATAATCTACATTGCATGCCGTGGCTGCCTATAAGTAAGTTGACACCTAGCTTTGAATTTATGTTGGTCTCTGATTTCTTGTTGATTGTACCAGTATTTGTCCTGTTGTTTGTCCATAATCCCACAAATTAAAAAAATAAACGATAAGCTGTCAGAATCAATACATTTTCTATTGTGTCTACATCCCTGGCGAGGAAAAGGTTAAACATCATGCGTATTATATAAACATTCAGACACATATTTGTACTGCATGATGATGGTAAAACTTTCGAAGTAACAATTAAAATTACACCGCCCAAGTAATAAAAATAATTTTCTTGACGGCTACATTAAATCAACGTCGACTAATAAGATCTAGCGGACTTCTGTTGAAACCCTGAAATTCAATTTGTGATTTTTCCTCGTTGCTTTGATGTAACGCTGCATTAAATATCATTTTAGAAATAACCGTAATAACTCCCGTCTTTATTTAAAGTGGCTTCGGTGCTTTTGTAACAAACTAAAAGAAACATTCCACAATAATATTATTTCACGTATCTAATACTCTATGGTATCATGTTTGTCGCAGAACCGAAGGCCGTTGGAGCAGACGGGTGATAATGATAGGGTCGCTCTTCTCCCAATATACTATATACTCAGTAACCCTCTGCAATGCCCTATGCTGAGTATTGAGTCTAATGACGTTTAGAACGCGCTCAGGCCCGTTGCAATTTTATCTTTAAACTGAAACCCACTTGCCACTAGAATCTCCGAAAGCTATCTGCAGCCAACATTAAAAAAACTATCCAAAAAGAAATTCGTGAAGCGTAAAAAATCTTATAATACTTTCCAAGCAAAATCCCTTGTTTTTTACCCGAAGTCGACATCAGCAAAATAGCCACGCACAATCCTTGGTTATTTGGCACAAAATCTCCCATTCAGCTATAGACAGGCGACTAATAAATCGTAAATCGTGTATATATTCAGGGGCAGATTATTTCGGGCGTTCTTATGCGGTCGCACGTCCGTCCAGCTCACAGCCTCTTTAATGTCTGCGATTATTTATGAAGGTTATCCCTTAGTTTGCGGTTCAGTATTAGTTCAGTTTAAGTCGTTATTACACATGTAGGTTTTATTTGTGGGTAAAAATGTTTATGGAAATCTGCGTGGGTACATAATCTTTGGCTTATGTACTAAGTTCATAGTCAGAGAGCCGGCCGTATAAAAGTTCTATGTATCATATATATGAAATTTTTTTTTTTAATATAGTCCGAGGAACCATAGAACTAGAGTTCGATACCCCTGAAAATAGCAGATT
Organism: Leucinodes orbonalis; assembly: GCA_019425675.1. Classification (NCBI taxonomy): domain Eukaryota; kingdom Metazoa; phylum Arthropoda; class Insecta; order Lepidoptera; family Crambidae; genus Leucinodes; species Leucinodes orbonalis. Next base: position 128,063 of record PQWD01006742.1, on the reverse strand, counting down.
TTACCCGCATGCAAAATTATGACCTCACTTCCGGTTGTAATTATAGACATTGTTAATATAACTCATAAGATACATGAAATAAATTACGATCAATAAGAGACTTTATTTCAACAGTTGCTTTGCTGAAATCTTCCTCCAAATTGATTCAACCTACAGGTCAACAAGAATTAATGTCTAGATTTCCGATCGTCTTGCTAAACTACGTTCTAGACTTTACGGCTTTAATAAGAGCATTCTTGGAAGTACTTTATCACTCCCTACCTGCCCTCTGTCGTTTAAATTCTCATTACGTGACATTAGACACTGCTTATATTTTACAACAGATACTTTGATAAAATCTTAGCGTCCGTATGAATTTGTTTGAACAAATGGCGACCATTTATTCACACACCTTAAATTATATTCATTGTACGTAGTTAGTTAGTATAGTTATAAAAATAAATAGTTTTTTTTTTCTTTGTATAACAAAGGTATTTGATTTTCTTCTTGCTATGTTTTCATAAAATCAAAATTTCTATCCAATCCATAGATAATAGAATATCGCGCTGTTAATTTTTAATCTATAATGCAAACTATCGTTGCATTTTCGAAAATCTTTTTTGTTGCATTTTTTTATAAAATTTTATGCAAAAACTGTGCAACAAGTTATTTCCACATGTTTATACCTATCACAGGTTGCCAACTACATTATGGTCCCTTCTTTGGGATTACTATTAGTTCCTTTTACTTCGGCCTAACATTTTTATGTAAAATTTTCTATACTATAAGTTAACTTTATTTCTAACTATACTACAAGCCCCTAATAACTATATTTCTAAGTATACTAAACACCCCTTTTGGATTACTGGTGTTTTATAGGCGTTAGGTGAAACTTATGGCGTACAGTAGGCTATTATAACTTTAATTAGAATTTTTAACCATACAGAAACTTCCTCCCTTATCCAGAGATATCACTGGTCGAGTTAGGTTGCTGCAAGATCTGGGCTAATGGATTCGAACCCCACGGAAAGACTGCATTGTGAAAGATACTTTTTGAGATAAGTTTAGTAAGGATATTTTGGGTTAAATCGTCTGATTGTCTGAAAGAAATAATAATAACGTTACAGAGAGCACTTCCGGGCTACAATCTTTGGATTAAAACCTGCCAATCTCACAAAGCTATGTGCAAGAAGTCCTGGTCCTGTGTTCTGTGAATTATAAACAAAGGAATGTTATCTGATGTATCGTTATTTGAAACTTATGAATTTCATAAGGAAAAATAACTTAAGTCTCCTGACCTACAATTAGATTTCACAGAATAACTTCGAATAATTAACACAATCTATTACACAGTTAATTAGCAAAACAAATCAAGAACGAGACGTTCAAGGGCTCTTGTTAGAAAATGTCACAGAATTTTAAATTACATAATGATACGAAGGCAAGCCTAAGTACACCATCTTTATGATTTATATTTGTTATATAATACCTAAAAACACTAAAAGATATTTATTTATCATCTATAGGCAGACATTTGACCGCCAACTCACCTGATGGTAAGTGATGATGCGGCCTAGGATGGATCATGCCTGCCTAGAAACAGTCTATTCACTCTTGCCTTGAAGACGGCCAGGTTGAAATGATCGGGGAACACATAAGTATGGTAACGTAGTTAAGATTACAGATAACGTTTTTTTTTTCAACTGTACTACTTATGGTGCTTTCTTTATACCCTTAGGTTAACTGGTAGAGTATGCCATACAACATAAAGTTCGATTTTATACAGTTCCTTTATGTGCCATAAAGTTCTTAAATTAATAACGATTGTCAACCTAGTATTCATGAGCCATGATATAATATTTTTGGACCCAACACGCATTCATTGCGATACAATCAATGAATGCGACAGTTGCTTAACTTTCACTATCGTCATTCGATCCAAGCCACCCTACTTACCATCATTCCGTCGATTCCATCGAAAAAAACAATAATATAATTAAAAAAATTATAATAGGGAATAAATTTATTGAAGATATAAAAATATTTTTGGACATTTCATATAATTAGGTATTTCCCAATATTATTGACAAAATGTTTAACCTTTTGAACTCCAATCAAAAAACCTTAAGGCGACAAAAACAAAAAAAAAATGTCTGGATTTCTGGCGTTCAAAGGGTTAAGAAATATTTGATATAGTATACACAAAATTTTAATTTGTGTTTTGTAGGTTTAAGTATCTAAGAATGTTTGAAGTGTCTATCCTTTTTTTTAAATACCAGGTATATAATTTTAACTGGATTTATATTTTGAAATTAGGCTTTATTTCAAATATCACAGTGCCTTCTTTAAAAACCTCTTTAGTAACAAACAACACATTAAATAAACAAAGCAAAGTCTTAACATATACTTTTTCTTTTTTTTTTTGAGTGTGGACTAATATCACACAAAATAAAAGCAATCCACAATAATGTTTAAAAATTCGAGTTAAGATATGCACATTTTTATTATCTTCATTTAAATAAGTACATTATTTCAAATAGTATTTAACCTTTAAAGATTCATAAATACAAATAGACCGCAGTATCATTATGTTTATATGAAATTCAATTTTACCGAACTTAATGCAATTATGTACAATAATTGTAGTATTCAATCCCTCGAATAAGAGGCAAAACCTTTCTCCAATCAATGGATATCTGTTGTTCTTTCCGAAATAACATACTAAAAGAACAAACCTTTTAAAGTCTCTCTTTGCGGAATTTAGGTTATATTACAACCTCAAATTTTGAAAACGTAACTATGCTTTAGGCATGCGCTAAAGTAAATCGTTGGTAGGGCAAGAAAGAGAATTTTCTGCTGGATCTGATCGGTAATGTCCTTTTATCTCTTATGGGCGAAGATCTTAATGGCGGGTGCTGCCAATCTGGACACCTGGAAAAAATAAAGTGTTTTATAGGTGTTAAGCTCAAAGAGTGTACAATCCAGCCTGCAAGCTGATGAGGTTAAGTTATATAAATGTAGAGTTTGATCACTCCGTGATCCGTGGGTTTTTGGTACAAATCCTGAGTTTAACAATATATTAACTATGCACTATCACGAAAAGCCAAACTGCACATACGTAATAGGTATTTTTATAACATAAAATCGTAATTAAAAGGGTACAAAATCAAAAACACAAGCAGTATGTCATTGTGACATGTGAATGAAAATTCTGCCCATTCGACGCGATGGGCACTGGGTAGAATTTTGGCGTAGACACTTTTTGAGTGAGATTTTGCATTTATGTATTTACATAGTTTATTGTTTATCTAAGTCCAAATCCCACGGGGAAGTCGCATAGTGAGAGTCGCATTGTGGGGAAAATTATCCCAGTATGATTAGGACATTGCAGGCTGACTCAAATAACTGTCTGAAAATAATAATGATTACGTTTTTCGACAAGCACATTATGTCATTTGTCCTGTCTACTTGATAGTAGTCTAGCATGATTGTTAATGATTACCCTACTTATATTAGCATGGTAGTCGTTGACACCAATCCGCAATGGGCCATCGTGATGGATTACGGCCCAAACTTCCTATAACTCATTTGGTGTTGCGGTCGAGAGGTCGGCTGCAACACCGAGGGTTCCGGCTTCGATCCCCGGGCAGTACAAACATTTGAGTGCATGAACATGTCTGTTTATAATGGTCTGGGTGTTTCGCTGTATAATATGTATGTACTCTCGCGTGCAAGTAAATCGACTCAAGCCTCAAGTGCGCATAAAAAGTGATATAACTAAAAAATGACTTATTTTACCTCTATATAATGTTTTACATAATTAAAGCCTAGTAATTAGGCTTTCAAATGGTAGCATAATATCAGTAATTTAAATAAACACTTGTACTAAGAATGCAACTGAACGCAACCTCCCGTAAACTGCTCTGCGCTCTATTCACAACTTGCGCGACACAACCCCCTGTAATCGTTTTTTTCTTATCACTCGCTCATTAGACGTTGACCTGAACACATTCTGCAAATTAAAGCCGTTATTTGAAGAAAATTATGGAACACACTGAGAGAAGCCGCTCAAGTCGTTGCCCTGTTGCAAGAAGGGTTGAACCAGCGAGAAGTCGCTCGTTTGAATATGAGTCAGTCCGCTGTCTCGAGAGTATACAGAAGGCTTCAAGAGACTGGTGCCTTCACTCGGAGGCCTAATACCAGCCGACGCCGGTGCACCTCGGAGCGTGACGACCGGTTTTTGGTCTCGACCTCTCTCCGAAATCGACACCTTACCGGCGTAGATGTGCAGCAGGAGCTACGTCAAGTTCGCGGGGTGACTGTCAGTCAGTGGACAGTTAGAAGAGGTTGAAAGAAGCTAACCTTACTCCGAAAGACCCGCTACAGGCCCGAAGTTGACCACAGCTCATCGTCAAGCACGCCTTCACTTGCTCGAGAACATTTGGATTGGAGCATAGAGCAATGGCAGTCAGTCCTGTTCACAGATGAGACGAGGATGTGTCTCCATGGCAGCGACAGGAGAGGTCGGGTATACCGTCGTCCCGGTGAACGGTTTTCACAGTGCTGCTTTGTGGAAACCGTTGCATATGGTGGCGGATCTTGAATGATGTGGGCTGGAATTTCCTTAGAAGGCAAAACGGACCTTGTTTTCGTTCCTGGGGAGGCCGGGGAGGAGGTCTGACCAGTGATCGTTACATTGAAAATATTCTACTGGATCAAGTTGTCCCATATCAAGGCTTTATTGGGGAAAATTTCATCTTGATGCACGACAATGCCCGATGTCACACTGCTCGGGCCACACGTGATTTCCTGAACGAAGTTGGAATTCACACTATGCATTGGCCAGCGCTCAGCCCCGATTTAAATCCCATTGAGCACATATGGGACGAGCTCAAAAGGAAAGTTAGAGCGAGGAATCCAGCTCCGACAAACATCAATGAGCTCAAGACTGCGTTGGTAGAAGAGTGGGTCGAATACCACAATCATCCATTAAAAAGTTGATAAGGTCGATGAAGAATCGCATGAGAGCAGTGATCAGAGCTAGAGAGGGAATACCAAATATTGACACGAATATTTTTTATCTTACGCACATTTTGTTTCATTTAAACACAATAACCCCATACTGTGAAATTGTATGAATTTTCAACATTTTTACATTATCATTAGCATTAACCTTTTTACTAAACTACTGAATCGATTTTCATGCAACTTACACCATTTTAAAGCTCAATTACTAGGCTTTAATTATGTAAAACATTATATAGAGGTATAATAAGGCATTTTTTAGTTATATCACTTGTTATGCGTACTTGAGGCTTGAGTCGATTACTTGCACGCGAGTTTATTTACAAAAAAAATATTTTAAGTATTTTTATCGTTGTTTAGTACCCATAATACAGGCTTCACGCTTAACTTGGGGCTAGATGGCGCTGTGTGAATGTCAGTGGATATTTATTTATTTATTGAACTTTATTGTGCGGAATGGCTTCTTAATAATAATACATTTTAGGGCTGATCATTGAACTTGATGGTTTAGATTTTACCTCCACCAAGACATATAACAATATTGAAAATGGCTATCATTTCACATTTGTTTTTGATAGACACAACATAACGTGACAAAGGTTAATCAAACCTATATCGTAGATATCAGGACAAAACACCGGAACTACAGAACATCGAAGGCCAACCAATCTACTACGTCAGTACACCGTCAAATCTCATAAGCGATGTTTAAACAAATAAAACACACCACTAAAACAGGGCTTCAATTCCGTCTTAAAATGCACACATAAAATTGTGTCCGAAAAGTTAAATTTTGCACTCGTTCGTTCTGTTTTTAACTTGATTTTAATTGGTAACACAAAGTAAAATTATATATATGAAACCTAACATCTACCGTCTCGGGTGACGGGCGCAGAGCAGTGTTGACGGAAAAAAATACTACCTACTGTTATTAATTTCCTTCAACACTTCTTCTGTTATGGTCTGATGTATCACTGACCACCAGGTGAACGCACTGACCGTACCGTTCACTCATGACATAAAAAAAACCATAAGACAATTCATTCTACATAATTACCATTTTGAACCATTAACACAAAGGTGTACCGAAAGTACCGTAATGGTAAGTAAATTTGTATATAAGTATTTTTGTGTCTAACCTAGCAATGGAAATTAATAAGTGCTTATATTTATTTATGTTTTATGTGTTATGTTATTGACTCTAAACACATGCATTATATTAAGCTGTTTTTTATCATTGAACACGAGGCAACAGAGCATACGGTTCACCTGATGGTAAATGACACCGCCCGTGAATATTTGCAAGACCAGAGGTCCCAGAATGCGTTTCCGGAACTTTAAAAGAGTTTTTGAAGGACGCCAAGTTGTATCTCTCCGGAAATGTATCCAGTGGAAGTTCATTCCCACAGTTTTTTCGTACAGACAATGACGACAGAATTGAACTTTGGAAGACCTCCGATCAGGCAAGGACGTAATTTGGAGATCCAGTTCCATCGAGATTTTTAAGTACTTATGTTATTTAATCTAAGCACATATGTTACTAAAGCTAAATAAATATATAGATTTAAGGAATTGCGACCCAGGCTCATTACAACGAAGTCGATATCGTCAAACATGCGGTAAAAAAATAGGCACGTAATCTATTGAATGACAAACACATTGTATTGTGAAATGGCAGTGTTAAAGGGGAATCGTACAATCCGCATGAATCGTGACGACTGATGTAATGAAGCCATTTAGTATGGTAAATAAACCCGGCAATCATATCTGAATCATTGTGTTATTTTTTGGCTTTATTATTGCCTTACAGAATTTTATATTTTTGGATGATGAAAATAAGACACCCGAGTCAATACAAACAGATAATATCTGAACATATGTTCTAGCACACAAATATTTGTATATTTTTGGATTAAATCTAGATCCCTTGGCTTCCGTATAAATCGAATCTCATTCACTAATTACATAAAACACTTTTTTGTTGTTTCTGCGCCAAACTTGTACTACCTTGCTCTTTAACGTACCATTATTGTTTTCGTCTAAGATGATTATTTTTCTTTGATATGAAAAAGATAAAAATTTAATAAAGGTTTAAATAACGAGACTGAGCAAACAAAGTTACTATTTCGAATAATACAAGCTAATGTACTTTGGTCATTAACATACAATAGTTGCGTGTTAGCTTATCGGTTCACATTCCAACTAATTTTCTTGAAAATCAAATACATTTAATGTTTTCTGTTAGTATACAATCTAAAAAAGACATTGTAGCTTACGATTTATATTCACTTACTTACTTTTTCGTTTCGTTATAAAATAATTAATTAATAAATATCTACTGACATTCACACAGTCCCATCTAACCCCAACCTAAGCATTAATTTAGCTTGTAATATGGATACTAAACAACGGATGGACATACTTAAATACTTTTTTGATTTCTGAATACATACATATTATACGTAGAAAACACCCAGACCAATACAAACAGACATGTTCATGCACACAAATGTTTGTACTGCCTGGGGATCGAACCCGGAACCCTTGCCGTGCCGGGTTAAACAATAGCCAACGTCTCCACCACTACACCAGATATCGTAAAATACAATATTTACTTCATGAACTATTTAAATGCAATACAACAAAATAAATAAAAAACAATAGCATACATCCTAACTTCGTGTAACTGACATTATTTTGTTACTGTAGAATACGTAGGCTACGTTACTATTTTTTATGTCATTTTCCTTCAACAATAGAAATATTACGTGTGACAGTAAATGGCAATAAACATTTGTATGCACCGCTCCCAGGTAGCATGTTTATCTGCGGTTGAATTATAAGTAGTTGAGGAAAATATGGAAATTATCTTAGTCGATATTTTTGAACGAGTTTAACAATATTTACTTTAACTATCAATTGGACCTCAGCAGTGACGACGAATTTATATAGTATAAGTTTAAAACATGTTAACTAGCTTGAACAGCTTTACTCTTATGTAAAAAACTGATACGATTGTGGTTTCGTACATTTTTAAAAACATTAAAAAAAACATGGGTTTTAGAACAATGGTAATGATAATTTTTTAGCGTGTGACTATTTATTTTAACTTTTTAGTGCAATCACGTAATGTTAAAATAACTACTATAGATTCGTTCTGTTAATTGATTATGTTATGACCAAATCCCCTTAATTGACATACAGAAGAGGTCTGTGCTGTATTTAATATAAATAAATAAATAAAATAAGTATCTACTGAAATTCACACAACGTCATCTAGCCCCGAGTTAAGCGTGAAGCTTATATAGCGGGTACTTAACAAGTGATAAACATACTTATAAATATATTTTGTAAGCACATACATATTCTACAAAGAAAACACCCAGACCAATACAATCAGACATGTTCATGCACACAGTTTTGTACTACCCGGGGATCGAACCCGGAACCCTTGGTGTAGTAGCCGACGAACTTACTTCTCAATGTCTGGAAGGGAGTGGCCCTTGCATCGCGCCTTCCACTTGCTCCAGTACTTGAATCCCTCCAACTCGAAAACTTTCTCGGCGCATGCAGCGTCGTCTATGATGTTATCGTCTAGCAGAGCTGAGAACAAAATAAATTAAATAAATTATCCACTGACATTAACACAGCGCCATCTAGTCCCAAACTGAGCATTAGCCTGTAATATGGAAGTGAAACGTGGTCGCTTACTAAGGGCCTCTTAAATAGGCTTAAAGTTGCTCAACGTGCTATGGAAAGGGCTATGTTAGGTGTTTCCCTACGCGATAAGATCCGGGACACGGAAATCCGTAGGAGAACTAGAGTGACCGACATAGCCCACAGGATAAGCAAGTTGAAGTGGCAGTGGGCAGGGCACATAGTGCGTAGAACCGATGGCCGCGGCCGGGCGCAAAGGTTCTCGAGTGGCGTCCGCGTAACGGAAAACGAAGCGTAGGCCGACCCCCAACCAGATGGACGGATGATCTGGTTAAGGTGGCAGGTAGCAGATGGATGTCAACTGCAAGGGATCGGTCCGCGTGGAAATCATTAGGGGAGGCCTTCGTTCAGCAGTGGACTTTCTAGATTGTAATGATGATGATGAATGATGATGATTGTTCATTCGTGCGTAGTATTTTAGAATATGCAAGTCAGGTATGGAATCCTAGATATTTAATTTATATATCACGAATTGAAAGAATCCAAATAAAATTTATCCGGTTCTTGTGTTATCGTACGAATATCATGTATGATGCCTCAAATTACCACGAGCTGTGTAGAAGCATCACCTTCTCCCTTTGGAGTTGCGGCGTAACATAAATGATATTACCTATTTATTAAAACTTTCCTCTGGATCAATTGATTGTCCTGATTTATTGAGCCGTGTTGGATTGAGTGTGCCAATTAGATGTTTAAGAAAACACAACATTATTTTCCTTCCACTAGTCCGTACTAACTATAGGCAAAATGAATATCTGTGGCGCGTTGGTGATAAATTCAACCAATTAAATGATATTTTGACTTTGATCTCTTCAATATAGTGTGACTTCGGCGAGGATGCTATGAGCAGGATTTTTTTTGAAAGTACCCAAATTTGAGTAATTTCTTGTGTTGATTTTGTGTTGGCTCATTTGCTGTATTTTAATTGTTTAGTCTTATTAAGCATTCGGGTGTTCTTTTCTATACAATTTTTATTAGTGAGGACCTATAATTGGCTACTTGTTGTTATTTGTGTATACTTTTGTGTTTCATTGCTGTTGATCCTCCTATGAAATAAATAAACAACTGATAAACATTCTCATTTTTTTTTTAATTCATACATAATATATATGTATGAATTTAAAAAAATATTATAAGTACATAGAAAACACCCAGACCAAACAGACAGGTTCATGCACACAAATGTTTGTATCACCCGTGAAACTGGAACCCTTAGTGTAATAGCCGACGCCTTAAACATTACACCAAAATAATGTTCCGTTTACACACGTTTTGTTTTATTGTTTGTAGTGCCTCCATCATCTAGTGAGTATAGCGTTCAGCTGAAATCGCTATGGAAACCGGTGAACTTATGTAGATGCGAGTGCCGCGTGGAAAGATGTTTTTCCCAGTTAGGTGAGGACTTTGGAAGCTGAATCTTGCAATGTTCTAACCTAAGAGATTCTCTCAGATTCTATGATTGTACGAAAAGAAAAAATGATTACGTGTTTCGGAGGGGAGGTTAAGCCATCGTTCGCAGCTAAACTGTTAAGGTAATAACATAAGAGTCCCTAGAGGATAAGTGAGAGTCGCTTATAAAATTGGTAAAACCAGAGGTCTAGGGAAAATAGCCAGCCCTTTTCAGGACCTTTGAAACCCCAATTAATTTCACTTAAAAGGGCCTGGGCAGAAACCACGCACGCCTAGAGCATTGTTTGATGTTCAGCTGCTACCTCAAGAAAAATGGGACGATTCTGTGCGAAAAAATTAATCAATATTTTGTTTTTTGAAAACTGGCATTAATTTATCCACAGAACCCAAGCCTTGCTTAAAGGCTTGCTTTATGGTTAAAAAAACAAAAAAAATGAGAACATTCAATGCTTAAATATGTATTCATGCCTTGACTTAGCAATACATCCGATATGAAGTTTCCATATTAAACAAAAAGCCTGTCAGCCAATACCTATTACTTAAAATAGGTTTCAAATCAGAAACCATATTATATTGAATCTCTATAATTGTGCTACAGAATGCTTAGATAAGTACAAGCTTTATAATTAAGTTCCAGAATACATCGTTGAATGCGAAATGGATTTTGATATTAAAACATAATTGCGAGTACTAAAAATAAACGTGACCTTTAACAATCTACTTATACCAGGCAAGGCCAATCTTAAATACATTCTAGATATTCGGTCTTTGAACAGAACTACTTTAAAAGTTTATGTAAGTAAAAGTTTAGGGCCCGTATTCCAGAACGAGACTAAACATTTGGTATTTCCTGAAATTGAGTTAGAAAAGGATGGCGCTATTTATAGTATAGAGCGCTATCCCTTTCTGACTCTATTCAAGTAAAGACCAACGCTTGAGTCTCGTTCTAGTATACGGGCCTGAGAATTATCACGGTTTCCATATTAAGGACCAATCTGCAAACATATCTGTTAGTGCTTTATCCTGCTGAATTATACTTTCCCATTTTGCGCCAAATGCAAATGGAGCCGGTCCTCCGCTTTCCTCATCCAGCCTTCACCAGCGACCTTTTGCGAGTCGTCGGTCCATACGAGGGCGTCCTACGCTACGCTTGCCGAGACGCGGTCTCCTCTTCAGAGCTCGTCTGCTCCATCGGTTCTGCGGCATACGTGACCAGCCACTGCCACTTCAACTTGCTGATCCAGCGGATATGTCGGTAACTTTAGTGCTCTTACAGATTAAAGCATTTTGTGATCTTATTCACAAGACAGACCCCGAGCATAGCTTGCTCCATTGCGCGTTGAGTAACTTTGTTTATTGACTGCAAGATGGTAAATGCATGGTAAGTGTCGACGGAAGTGTTAAAAACAACGCCTTTCTATTTTATTAGAAATGTGATGGGAAACCGTTTCTATATTTCAGGACCTGTGCAAACCTTATTGCTAGTGCTTTATCCTACCGTATTATACTTTCACTCTAGTAACACACTGTTGTAAGAGTACTGCACTGAAATCGAACTCGGAAACCTTAGTGTATCAGCAGACTTTTACAACCATTACACCACATGTTTTATCACCAACACGATACAAGTTACTGTTTTTGAAGAACTTTATACATATACCAACATTAGACTTCAAGCGTCTTTTGTTATAATATCGTTTTAGTAGATATTTATTGCAGTGATATAAATGATAATTTATAATATTATTTACTTACATTCACACGTGATTTCACATTTTCCGCCTTTGCGTCCCTCTTTACAGTATTCGCTGCCAATCTGAAAGTAAATAATCTATTAGCAGGTATTATATATGAATTTCTTTATACATTAATTTGCTAACAATATTTTTTCTTGTTTTATTTAATTTAAGATATGTGTGATACCGTATTAGCGTGCACTGACCATCTACACACTTATTCTTGTACATTTCGGTGCTTTTTCATATTTTAAAGACAAAGGCACGTTTATTAGTGTTAACGAGATCGACTTATTAATCGTGTAAGAGTTTATTGCTCGAAGGAAAGGATAGACGTGAGCTGCCAATTGATATAACATTTTTAATCTGGTCTTTTTTAAAAACAAATATAATACAATAGGTGCATGTTTTGTTATTCGTGTGACGAAATTTTTTTTTTTTGTAGAATAAACGTTTTTTTCTATAAAAGCCTTATTTGAAGTCTCTCATGTCATATGCTCTTGCACGTTTATTCGTTGGGGCCATTGAATTACAATACACTCCATCTCCAACAAGTACCAGTAACCACTTACCATCAATTGGGATGCCTGCTATGTTTTTTTTGCATATGAAAATGATTATACAGGAAAACCCATAATTATTCTAAAGTCGAAATCTCTACAGCATGTAATGCTTTTAAAAATCTACATCGCGTTCCTTTAGATTTGTATTTATAAGTNCTAACATCTGTTGTCCCTGGTGACGGGCGCAGTGCGGCATTGACGGAGAATATTAACTGTCTATCAGTTGTTGGTCTCCTTCGATGCCGCTTTGTCATGGTCAGACGTATTACTTGCCATCAGGTGAGCGTCCTGTACACTTATAACGTAAAAAAACCTCACTCACTCGACGAAACAGCGAAAAGCGTTGTTTGACCCAGGTTAACTGTGAGACCGTCGTCATACTTTAGTTGAAACTTACCATGCAGATACCATCTTGCAGTCGCTCGGGGTCTGTCATGTGGATAAGATCAGAAATGCTGTAATCTGTGAAAGAACTAAAGTTACCGACATAGCCCGCCGGATCGGCAAGTTGAAGTGACAGTGGACTGGTCACATATTTCGCAGAACCAATGGCCTTTGGAGCAGGCGAATTCTGGAGTGGAGACCGCTCCTTGGCAAGTGTAGCGTAGGCCGCCCTCAAACCCGGTGGATCGACGACTTGCTAAAGGTCGCAGGTGGAAGCTGGATGAGAAAAGCGGAGGACCGTGATATCTGGCGCAAAATGCGAGAGACCTATGTCCAGCAGTGGACTGCGATAGGTTGAATAGATAGATAGATAGTCTATAAACGTAATAAAAGAAAAGGAAATCGGTTGTACAGCAGTTATTACCCGTTTAGTAACTATGTACTATCAAGTCAATATTAGTTCTCCGCAGCGTAACAATCCACACAACTATTTGTTCAATGTTATCATATCAGCGGCTAAGTATTTTTAATGCTCACAAATTTTATCTTTCCCAACATTTCCACAATACTCTTTACTTCAGCAAAACCTTTTGACAGCAAGAGACGCCTTAAAAAGTCACAAACAATAGATTTTCCATCATGTCTGGATTCCAGGCGGTCAACGGGTTAACAGTCGCTGACAGTTCACTGCTGGACTTAATCACTATACTGATAGTGAAGGGTTTTGCATATTGTAGGAGAGGCCTATGTTAAGCAGTGAACAGGAGTAGGTTGATGATGATAATGAAAGAAAGACTTTGAAATCTTTGATGCTTTACTTATTTTTACAGCGCACAAAGAGCCCACTGCTGAACTGCGTTTTTACAACCCATTTGGTGCGGTTGAGAGGTCGACTGCAACACCAAGGGTTCCGGGTTCGATCCCCGGGCAGTACAAACATTTGTGTACATGATCATATTGTCTGTTTGTAATGTTCTGGGGTGTTTTCTATGTATAATATGTATTTACAAAAACAAATATATATAAGTATGTTTATCCGTTGTTCAGTACTCATAATACAGGCTTCACGCTTAACTTGGGGCTAGATGGCGCTGTGCGAATGTCAGTGGATATTTATTTATTTCTTATTAGGCCAGGACGATCAATTCACTGACCTGGTGGTAAGTGATACGCCTAAACATGACAGATGCAATGTTGAAAGTAATTTTAACAGTAGGCACATAGTTATTTTTCATCAACACTGTTCTGCGCTATCACCCGAGGCAACAATGTTAATCTCACACAAGTTAACTGGAATGGTTACGATTTTTTGAAACTTCCACGGTTGGCAGATGGCCAACAACAGTAGTGATTAATGGTTAAATTATATTCTAATCTGACTAAAATACACTATTCCACTGTCATCAACATTTTGTTTTATTAAGAATATATTGATAGAATTTCGTTATTATTCAATGTTTGCGAATCCATTTAATTAACAGTTCGAATCTATTTATAAAGAAAACACATCTTTTATTATGCAATACTTCAGTATGTGGACTTTAAACTATTCAAATATACCTGAGTAATCGTAATGTTGTATTTACATAATTAATATCGAATATTAATTAATTTGCTATCTGGTTTTAGCTCAAACATTGCCATCGCATTTTGTACCTTAAATATATAACGTTACAGGTTTATTTAAGGAATTAGCAGACAGCCCAGATTATGGTATGTAGTAACTGCCGTTTAAGATATACCAGTAATCGCAAAGAATGAACCAAAGTGCATTGCTAACTTGGGTCATATTGTTACAGAATACACAGTTTTTTCTTATTTCAATACTTGTCTAACTCTTCAGCACAGAACTCAGTTGTTGTAAACGTCACCTCACCAAGCATCGATTTCTTTTGCAATAGCAGATCATATTCTGACTCCTACAGCCGTATCTTTTTCCCTGTATAACAAGGAATCTCTACATCTACAACCACTATCATTAACCTTTTATCGCCAATGACGCCTAAAGCCAAAAAACGAAAAAAAAATATTTAATATTTTTCATTAACAGAGACTAACAACTGATAAACAGTTATTATTTTCCATCAATGCCGCACTGCACCCGTCACCCGAAACAACAGATGTTAGGTCTCTTATTCCCGGTAATTTCACTAGCTACAGTGCCCTCATTCTGAAACACAAAAGTGCATAGCACTCTTATTTCACGGCACGATATCTGGCACTGCAGTGGTACCTACCAAGAAGACTCAGTATCGAGTCTACTATCTAGTATCGGATTCGGACCACATCCCGACTCCCGTCGTTTTTTTCAGTATGTCAGTCATAAATACCTCCTTTGGTATGCTGTGCTAGGTTTAGCTCCCTAAGGATTTGGAACCTGGGACCCTTTTTAAGTAAACTAAAGGACCATGTTTATATAATATGCCATACATTATGTTTTAGTTAACTTTAACCAGAAATAGATAATAAATATGTATTTGTCTGTTGAATTTATACTTACGGCGGTTAAGGGAATAAAATGCCGTGACAGCAGATTAGACAATAATTGGCACCCACCTTTCGCAAGTGTCGATGGCTACTTGTGGGCTCAAAATTCAGAAAAGGACTAGCAGCACTCGTTCAATTTACATATATTTTTACAGCTACTCCTTTTGTAGAAAAGCTCTCAACGGCTGTGACTTTCATGAGCTAAAGTCAGTAACTTATTCCAATATACTTACCTTTTCTTTATTCCAATAGACTTAACCTTTCATAATATGCATAATTTTTCGATTAGTTTCAGTATTGATGAAGGTTATAATAACAACTCGCAATGAAATTGTGTGCAACAATGCAATTATTGAAATATCGACTGTTTACATTAGCAAGTCACCATAGATAACTATTGTAGGTAGTTTGTAGGATCTATGATTTGCTTTATCCTATCTATCCTAGTCACAGGTCTCTTTTATTTCACACTAGGCATCAAAAACGTCTGCTTTTCTCATGGTACCACTATCTACGATACACATGCCAAGACGCGGTCTTAACTTCTGAAATTGTTTGCTTGAAATATTTTCTGCGATATTCGTGAAAAGCATGTAGAACTTAATAAATACTTCTATTTGTTATGCTTTGTCGCTATTGTGAACTTACCCTTTCACATGTAAAGCATACCTTAGGCATAACTGATAAGGTGCGTAAATAGTTTAGGTAAATACACATTTTAATAATATACGACATTAACACACGAGAACTATTCTTACACTGACAATAATGGCGTCTACAAAACAAAACACCACTTATTTAAAAAATAACTCACAATTACTAAGGAACGTCCTTGTGAACGCTGTAGAGTGTAACTTCAACAGTTCGCGCGTTAACTGACATCTGCTATACACTGTTCCGTGAGTTAAGCATGATAATGCTAAAAATACGATGACAGCCAAAACACGTCCGTTCCGCATGGTGTATGAGATGCGACTGATAATATCGGTGTTCATTACAATGCGCCTACGCACCTATTGACTTTTGACTTGGGTTTCGGGAAATACGCCGGTAAGTGATTACGATGTTTGTATTATGTTAAATGTGAGCAGGAAAAATGTGGGCTGTTACTACAGCTTGTTTTTTAAAAAAATGTGCAATATAAATAGATAATAATGCACGCGCATTCATCTATCCCCAATTCAAGTAAGGCGATTGGACTTAAGGTATAAGTACCAACGATTCACGAAAGATGACCACAGCGCTGAAATCAATTTTTTTGGGTACTTTGGAGTTGCGGTGGCGGTGACGGTGGAAATTCTTGTATTTTGATAATGCTCGTAATATTCTTTAATATTTCATAATTCTATTGTTTCAATTTCAATAATATTGGTTTCATCTCGCGCATATGGCCGCCATTTGTCGTCTTTCGGTAACTAAATAATTACTGATGAACATTCTTATACAGAGCGTCGGTGGCTCAGTGGTGTGGACTGTCGCCTTTCTACCGGGAGGGCTGAGGTTCAAATCCCGACACGTACCAATGTATTTTCGAATTTTCGAAAAATATATGTACGTTATCCGACGCTCTTACGGTGAAGGAAAACATCGTGAGGAAACCTTCATGCACGCCTGCGAAGAGATTCGAAGGTTGTGTGTGAAGTCGTCCAATCCGCACTGGGCCCGCGTGGACGACTAAGGCCTAATCACCCTATACGGGTAGGCTCGTGCCCCTCGGTGGGGACGTTTAATGGGCTGATGATGATTCTTATACAGATACTTTACTAGGTATTACCAACGCAGTGCCGGATAACGTTCCGTGAAACAGGATTGTTTTGCACCTACTTATGGAGAATAATAATTGTTTATCATTTGTTCGTCTCAATCAATGCCACACTGTCGTGGTCAGGCGTATCACTTACCATCAGATGAGCGTCGTGACGGTGCTGCACCCTTTGTGACATAAAAAATGACCTAGCATCTGTCATTAAAGTTGACGAAAAGTAATCAACAGAATATATTGACATCCTTTGGCACTGCATTAGTCTAGGTGTGCCTCATTGCTAACTTCTTTCATATAAATATTTTTCTACACATAAGACTTTAATGGGGTATTATGAAAAGAAAATTAATTTGTTAATATTTTATTCAGTAAAAAACATGCTTCACATAAATATTATTTACATCAAATTTACACTAATTAAAGCAAGGCCAAAGTATCGAAATTTACACTTATGTATATATTATAAAGCTTAATTACTTATTATACAGTTTGTTATTCCAAAATCAAAATCTTCGACAAAATATAAGTATTTAAAAACACAAAACATTTTTACGGAATTCGTAATTTTCTACAAAACTTTCCTAATTTTATTAAAATATCCTGACAAGACGAAAAATCATAAGAGCAGCTTTTGTTGCACAAAATTACTTATGTCATTTTTACGAAATGTCATAGTAAAAAAAATGCTATTGCCATTTAATAAATATACAACTATTATGGTGCGAAACATTTTTTTTACATAATTATAAACTTTTTTATATACGCCATATTCAGTGCAAAGAGCCTCGTGTTAATGCTATTAGTAATTTTAAACAATTGTCTTCATAGAAGATATCATTTTAGTTTTATTAAAAGGGAAGTTTTAAATATTAATAAAAATTCAGTCGTTTGTAGACTTATACACAAATCATGTTAAAAATTTATTACTATTTTATAAGTATCATATATATATATATACAACTCCACACAAAACTACTTCTGTCCAAATAAAGAGATTTTAATTTTGTACCAAGACATCGGTAATTTATCTTCACAATAACAAAAACTGTAATCATTGGCAAATTTAAGATTATATAATTACACAAACCGTATCTGCGTTATCAATAAGAATGTTATAAATATAACATTATAATTAGCGTTTCTCAGAAGTTTCTGAATAAATCCGTCCGTTAGTCCGTATAAATAGTTATTTATACGGACAATTAATATAACCTATACTAGATTTGCATAAAACTGTGCAATGTGCAAATATTAAAATAAAATATAATAGTAAGTATTTAAGTCGAATATATTTTTCAATTTAATAAATAACATGATTTTGACATCTCTTAAAACAGGACTACATATATATAACTTCGCCTTTTCTGGTACAAAAATGCTGACGTTGAGTAATACTGTTTTAAGAGATTGCGGTAACCCCCCAAAATATTACATCGAGCTTGAATAGCGTACATAAAAAACTAATTTTATTGACAATGCAAATAAAGTTTATGTACGCGATTTAATCCGTAAATTTGATTTAATAAATATGTGCGAATCGCTTATATATCGCGAACTTAAGCAGTGCTATCATTTCATAGCATAGGTTTCAGTTTTGGTAAAAAGAATATGTCTGATTCGACTATATACAGGTCTACTAATCTACCAATTTTTTTATTTACTGATTTAAGTAATTAAATTGAATATCATGATGATATTAATTTAGACGCAAATTATTTTATACTTATATAATCAACAAATTAATATAAATTGACATGATTAAAATTGCTTCCAAAACAAAAACACAATTCAATATAAAATTTGCAGCTTACATTCATAGTTACGAAGAAGTTAATGACGATTATAAAGAAATAAAAATGTTTGAAACAATAAAAACAAAATATTATAAATGCTAATAAACAAATTACCTTATATATTTATCATCCACTTTTACCTATTTAATATGTTTGATATTAAATATCATTTCGACTAGTGAGTAAGAAAACAAATGATAAATCATGATGACACATTAAGGGGGATGATACCCCTTTTTCTTCTTCCCAAACGTACTATATATTACCCTCACTTAATTTGTATAATTAATTTCATAACATTCGTTCGAGGAAAACACTCACTTATATATTACTTTCATAAATAATAACGGCATATTAAAATCACTTCGAAAATCCAATCATCACATATAACTTATTTATAAATTAAAAAAAGGATCGCAAAATTTGTTGGTAAGCGCATAACTTAACGCCTGGACATATATGAATAGCAAAAATGTGTTATAATAAGTTGTTGTCTAGATATGCATAATAAATCCCTAGGACAAAGAGGTAGGAACAAAAACTTGCCACATTCCAAATTTTTTTGACAGAACGTAGTCTGTCGGGTCCACTAGTTTGGATATAATTTTGCAATCCACAATTTTGCAAATTCTGCAATTATTTAATTTATAAAAATACTAATTCATCAGTTTAATATTCAACATTGAACCAAGTTTAATTTAGTTTTCCTGAATATTGCTATTTTGAGTTCTTACAATTACTCAATCAAACGATTGAAGAAAGAAGAAATTACTGAAGTGATAAAATCTACACGGTCATTTTCTTTTCAAACCTTTGAGGTAGCTGTTAGCATAACGTAACTAGATCTTGCAGTCTCTTCTTGCACAGGTTCTGGTCTAAAGCACCTATGCGTCTCAAAATCAGTCGGTTTCTTCAACATTTTTCTTACAAACCACGCAAGTCCAATCACTATTACCATCAATCCTAGAGCTACCCCTATCAACGCTGTGTTCAACCCTTTAAATCCCGATTTCATTTCTAAAGAGCCCGTCACATCTAATAATTGGGGCACCACACAGATAGGTTGCATTTCATCGCGTTTAAATTTGGACAATGTAGCACACACTTCATAAGGTCCTCGTATGAAACCTTCCATAGAAATTTCTAATGTAGATTTGCAAGGGGTATCCTTTTGAGCCACTAAGTTACCTCTTGATAATACTGCTAGCACAACATAGCAGTTATATACTGGAGTAAAGCGGTTGTCAGATGAAACTCTTTGTGAACGTGGTAGGGCAAATTGGGGACGTGTAGAATACCCATAACTGATATTAGAACTGTGAGTAGTCCGTCGCTGGTCACATTTGAGCGGACTTCGCTAACCCTGAAATGAGATCACATGGTTTATTTCATTGCAAAAATTTTGGGTACTTCTACTTCAACCAGCAATTTTCATATTCAAATGTTTTTTTGCAACTATCCCTTGTAGTTCTTAAGTTCTTTAGTGTTAGTTCAAATTTTTCTACATTTTAACGGTATTCTGTGATTTCATTTGGTTTAAATTAAAAAATAAATTTTAATGTTCATAATCTTTCAGTACTGTCATACAGTTCTTAAATTTGACAGCTCAGCCTAGGATCTGATGAGAGCGTATCTGGCTGGACCGACCGTCCGCAGCATCCCGAGATCGTCCCAGATATAGGTAGAAAGACCAAGTCGAGAGGGATCTTAGCCACTGTATCTATCCGATCTCGGAGTAGCAAAATGTAGTCTCAACCAAGATTCGGTTCGGTCGCCAATCCAGCCGAGTAAGTACGTAAAACTTCGTAAATTTTGTATAGAAGATAACCATTTACTACATGCTGAAATAGCATCAGCTTACCTCAAATTATTACGTTCCATTGGCTCAGTAACCGGTATAGGCGCAGCTGTAGCAAAGGATGCTCTTTGCCTGACTGGCTGAGGAAGACCGCATCCCAACACTAATGAGACAGGATTGTCCATATTGTCCATCTCTTCCAATGCTATGCAGAACCTAAATACGATTCAAATATTAATAAATATCCACTGACATTCACACAGCGCCATCTGGCCCCAAGTCAAGCGTGAAGCTTGTATTATGGGTACTAAACAACGGATAAACATACTTATATACATTTTTTTTGTAAATACATACATATTATACATAAAAAACACCCAGACCATTACAGACATATTCATGCTCACAAATGTTTGACTACCCGGGGATCGAACCCGGAACCCTTGGTGTTGCAGATAAGTCCAACGTAAACCATAATTAAATTACATTGGTTAGCTTGCTCAATCCTAAAGGATTCCAATCCTAGGAAATTTAAATTGTTAATATTTAACATCAGACATGGAGTCTTCCAATGAAAAAAAACTACTACATATTATTATTAATGAAAAACAAAGACATGTTACAATAATAATATAACATTGCAACTCGTTGTGACGAAGCTGTCATCATAACAGATGCGATCACTTGTTTTAATTCACATACAATGATTCCAAAAAACTACTTCAGTTTAAAGTTAGAAGATCATTGAATTGTATAAAAATCTGTTGCTGTGTGTCTCTAGGATGATCTTAAATTATTTTTTTAAAAAGTTTACCCTGCATTTTTAACGTTTACGAAAATTACTGACTGTTTAATTATTTTCAAATGTTACATATAATAAATTCATACATACGTATATTGCTCCATTGGGCTAATTTTCAGCCCCCTCAGGACTATATTAGCTGGCGCAGCTCGATGACAAGCGACATGTTTTGGAAGACTGCCGCCTCTGGAAGCCGTTACTCCTGTGCATCTAAATCGACGAGTAGACGGCGGGTCTACTGACCATGACAGATGAACCTCTTCATCGTCGTACCACGCGTCTAAGAGCCGGACCTTTTGTTTATAAAAGAACAATCAATAAAATCACACAAAACTGGTTAAATTTGAAAGTCAATGGTCGAAACCCATAGCATTTTTATTGTTTCACGTTCTAGGAAAGTGTCAATATACAAGTCCCGTTATTATTACCTAACTGCGACATATGACGAAATATTAAAACTATTAAAAGATCTGTAAGTGGTAAAGATGTAAGAAAATAATGTTGAACAATTGGGTTGTATTCGCCCACAATCTTAGTTGTTTACTTTTGGCGTGCTTTATTTCCTTAAACAGTGTTTCCATTTGATAATTAATTGAACTCTATTTTAGTAATTTTTGGTGTATAGCAGTTAACAATAATTAAAGTATTAAATATAGCAACTTCAAATTTAACTACCGTTGATTTGGAAATAGGTAGATCTTCTTCTGACGGAAGGTCCAGTTCTTCATCGTAGATGTCATCATCTAATCCGTCCTGCTTGTCTACGTACAAATCTTGCACTGTCGTCTCGACGTCCAAATATTTGTCTTGTACGTCTATCGAGTTCGTGATTACTTTACTGTAGTCGTATGGTAATGTACCTGTCAAACAAAATGTATAATTAAAAATACCAAAATCTGATTTACCGTCAATGATGTTCTGTATAAATAAAGGTAGATACGCCACCTGTGCCTCAAAAACAAACCGCCAAAGAGAATACAGGTGTAGGCAAATGTACGCTCATTCGAAATAAATGTGTATGTTAGCTGTCTCTACATTCGGAACAGTTTTTTCTGTTGTTTTGTGAGCATATCACGAATCTATACTTTTAACATAATTGTCTGCCGTTCACTTGTTAAAACGCCGTTAACTGACAACCACAACTTTAGTTTGGCTGATAAGTAATCCAAATTGTCCACGATTATTCATACCACTAGTGATGCATAATATAATACATGCATAATCCCATAAAATAGCTTTATTGTGATAAATAGCAATATAAGAGATGTCTAGTCCGAAGTTTGTTTTTAACTTTGATATCGAAAAATTGAGCTGATTAGTTAACGGCGTTTTAGCTGGTGGACAGCAGTGATTTTCTCTGCATGACAATGATGTGTGGGAAGGCCTGTTTACTGCAGTGGATCGTAATAGGCTTATGATGATGATATCTGATTTCTTTAGGCTAGATAATTTTGGATCCTGTGTAGCATTATATTAAAAAATCTTTGTCGAATAACATTTTCTCATGTTGCGCAATTATTTTGGTTTTTTTTTATGAACTTCGAACTTGTTTACGCTGCGTTAATAATGAAAATAAATAAACTGATGGATGACACATACATAAACATTGGCATAAACGGTAATTGAAGTTATCTGTGTCTTAACGATACATTAACTTATCTAGGTATCAATTTGGAAGTAGTTCCATTTACAATAATATCTACCGGGATAATGCACCTTTTTCTAACTCCATCGTCTCTCTCTTACTTCAACCTGTTGCAGTCCTGAACTCTGGCCTTCCATTTTGCACTAAACATACCGGTTATCCGCTTTCCTCATTCAGCCTCCACCAGCGAACTGTCACAAGTCGTCGTTCTGATATCCAATCTAAATCGTAGGTATTTATTGAAATATTTTATAATATACCTTCGTCTCCTTTGAGTCTCGTGTCGAAATCGTCGCATAGTTTATTCTTCGAGAGTCTCGATATAAGCGCTCCCTCTAAATGCGGTGGTGTCGTGCACACAGCCGCAGATTTGTCCATCTGCGATAGTTGACTTGCATCGCGGAGCCATCGTGCGAAACCCGCCATCAAGCAGTCACAGTTGGGGGTTGTCTGAAAATCAAAGCATATTTAAACGATTGAATCTTAATTATTAAGGTTAATGGCATGTAAAATCCATTTATTAAAGCATTTTACAGTAAGCATTTTTGATGTCAAAATCACAAAAATAATAAATAATATGAGTGTTAAAATTAGCAAAGTTAATAAAAATATATATCATATCAGTTATCCATCTAGTAGCCCCAATAATAGTCAGCCTGTCATATATACCAAACAACGTTTGAACGTACTTATATACTTTCATTTTTTAAACACATATATACAATAGAAATACCCGAAAATACAACATGTTCATGAACCCAGTGTAATCTATGTCTTAACCATTCTCTTCAATATATGATTCTATATAAAATATAGGAGCACTTCATCGTTGTACCAGGAAAAAATTGGCCAATCGCGAATCGGAATCGCCCGTGGAGGTTCCGGAGCAGCAATAACATAGAATATTGTAATTTTATTTACTCAGGCACCTACTACAGCTTAATTATGAAAAATATGGTTCACCGTTTTTGCCGTATAAAAAAAATACTTATAATTCGTTGTTACATTTTATGGTAATGTACATATATATATTTTATTTTATCAACCCCATAGTTTAGAAATTTAGGTGGGGGGGACACAACTTTTTCAACGTTAAAGTATCTCTCGCGCAAACTATTCAATTATAAAAAAATGATATTAAAAACCTCGATACATTTTTAACTTCTACACATGACACCCCGCAAGGGAGTTCAATAAAAAAATTTAATTGAGTTTTTTTTGGGAACCCCAAATTATATAATTATTTTTTCAAGTTTCTTGTCAAAACCTAATAGCGGTTCACAGAATACATACACTTACAAAGCTTGAATATTGTAGTGCTTATAGTATTGGAGAAAAAATTGTATATTATTCGGACAGACGGACAGACAGACTTGACGAATCTATAAGGGTCCCGTTTTTTGCCATTTGGCTACGGAACCCTAAAAATGGCTTAGCATAAAAAGGATGGCTACCGAATCCTGCCAATTAATTACGGTACATGTTATGTAACAGCTACATGTGTATTAATTTTCTCACATATGGATACATGTCCATTCAGCAATTAATAACCCCATGTTACTGGATTAACCTGTATTGGCGGAAAACTTTGTTCGATATCGCTGATGTTTGTGAATAAATAAATTTGCAAATTTAAATATTTTAAATGAATCCAACATGTTGACTTGGCAAAAACATTAACATCGTTACTAGTTTTATGAATTTTAAAATACTTGTAACGAATAGCGGTGTATTTAGTTACATTAATGTCAAACATAACAACAAAATAATAATACGCTGAAATCATTTGTAATGATACAAATATATTCACTAGCTGCTTACAAAAAATTGTAATAATATAACTATTATTTAAAAATTGCAAGCATGTTCTATATAAAAAAAAGAAATTCATACAGTAATTATTACTAAGAAACTTTTTAAAGAAAATGATGCCTATGTCAAGATATTTCTATGTTTCGGAAGTGGGCACTGTAGCTAGTCAAATAACTGCGAAGAGACCTTATATCCGACGCCGTGGGGACGGGCGCAGGACAATGTTGATGGAAAGTTAGAAGACCACTACATTTATTGATAACTGAGTGGACTTGGTACTGAGTCGCCTATGTATGTATCCACTGCAGTGCCTTTTACCGCCTCGTGAAATACGAATGTTATGCACTTATGAATTTTGAGGCATTCATGCTCGTGAAATACGAGTAAATGCATATAAGAAACCTTAAATCTGTCGTAGCGGGTGACGGGTGCAGGGCAGCGTTAACGGAAGATGTCTGTGGAAACACTAACGCAGAGAGGACATTCCGCTGCCTTGATTACCGGGAAGTCAACCACAAAGGGGTAGGAAAAACTCCCGGTGTAGTGGTCCGTTGGTAAAAGGTAGAGGTTGGGATAAAAACCATAGATAATACCGCAAAACAACAAACAAGGTATTGTCGACGCTAAATTCTCGTATGAATTGACCATCGCGACAAGTAACGATCCAAATTCTTTAATGGCAAAATCAACTCGTGAGCTCTACAAAAGGCTTACTAGTGGTTAAGATATAACGCAATACCAAAATGAAAAAAAGACTTTCAAAATAAAAATGATAGTTATTTGGATAATAAGTATAGAAAAGAATCTGCCAAATAACTACTAAACGATGCTTTGCCGATACTAAATCTGTGAGTTATGTTCATACTTTGTAATTTTGTGTTTTTAGTGTTTATGTATTATGTCATTTACTCTAAACACATGTATTATATTAAGCTATTAATATCCTTAAAAAGATAAATAAATAAATATGGATTGACCATCGCGACGAGTTACGATTCGAATCCTAGATGAAAAAACCATTCGCGAGCTTTATCAGTATACTTATAGTGGATTATCCAACATTCAAAAATGATGAAAACCTTCTCCACTAATATCAGCAGAAAAATCATAAAATCATATCAAAAATCTCATAAATATAATGGTTACAAAGCCACAAATAGCGAAAGTCATGCAACAATATAACACGTAGTGGCATTTCGGCACAAAAGCAACGGCCGGTCTCAATGAAAACGTTGAATATCGACAAATATCCCGCGGCTACTCGCGGAGGCCTACATTGGCAAACATTCGATAAACCCCTCCATTGATAAAATTAAAGGGCGCGTTCACCTAAAGGTAGTTTCAATATATGCGTTTAAAGTTGCCGTGAATGATCTTTAAATAAGGTGATCGTAGTTAGCTGTGTTCAGAAAACACGAACGTTTGCCCCCCGCAAACCCCTGAGCTGAGGTTCAAGTCCCACTCTGGGACGCGCTCGCCAATTGCCCGGTGAAGCTGTAAAGGCCATCTGCGGCCAACAGCAGTAGTCCGTTAAAAAAACTTTTAAACTTTAAAAGTTTTTTTTTTTTAATTTCAGCTAATTGAAATACGAGTAGTAAATTGATAAACATTCAGATTTCATGTGTTTTGTTTTAAATATAAATGTGTATTATTAGACGAAATCTTTTACTCTACACCATTCCTTATGCCGTGAATTAACCATTCATTCGCACGAATCGTTTAGGTTCAACATTTATAATGCATACGCCTAAAGAATGGAAGTCTTTGCCTGCAAGCAAATTCTGCGATAACTATGATCTGAGAATAATGATCCACCATCAGCAGCATTATTGTTTAACATCAGATGAAAAATTACGTTATCTAGTTCATTAGAAAAATAAATAAATAAAACCTACAAATAATATTACTCTTCATACTTGAGAACAGTGTGTACGTGAAACCTGCTTATCATGGTATCGCCATTACTCCAATAGTGGATAGGCAGCTCTGCTTAGGCGCGTCCCATCGATCATGTTATGCCTTTATCGCAAAGCCAGAGGTTCAGATCGACTTTTAAAGGGTAAAGTCGAATTATTTCAGTTTTTTTGTTGACTTAGACATAGCTTTCGTGGTGTATTAGCTTGAATGTTGGTTTTATATTGCTGCGGAATCCGGGGCTTGTAGTTTCTAATCCCGCAGCTATATTTATAATATGTAGGTATTAAGAAGAAAAAAAATTCTTTATTTGATGTCGAGTAGGTAGGTAAGTTCAAATCCCGCTACGTACCGTTATTTGTACGTTATCCGACGGTCTTACACTGAAGAAAAATATTGTGAAACATCCTGTGCGCGGGTACATAGAGACACAAAGGTTGTGCGTGAAGTCGTAGAATCCGCACTGGGCGTGGACGACTTAGGCCTATCCCCGTTACGAGTAGACTCGTGCCCCTCGGTGAGGACGTTTAATGAGCTGATGATGAAGTACATATAGTAGCAGTACTAGAAACTTGAGGCTAGATAAAATGTGATGTCAGTGGATATTTATTTATGTAAAAGTGAATGTGCAATATGATAATAATCCCTAGTAACTTATATGCCACGAGCAATCCTCTGTCAATTTGATTTTCTTACTGTATATAGTTGCTAAAAGTTAAGACCATGAGAATGAATTCCGTACCTTCAATGGTGAATCGGCTAAGCTCCAAATGCTGAGCGAGGGCCCCGTCATCTATCATGGAGATGTCGTTGTCGTGAAGCATCAGCTCGCTCAGACTGCTTAGAGGTTTCAACGGCTCAGCTGACAGCGATCGTAGGAAGTTGTGCGAGAGGTCCAAATGAACCAGGTTGGACAGTTGGGCTAGAGAGGCGACTGGTAAAAGAAAAAATCATTAACGCACAAAATAATCAGCATCAAACATAGATTTAGCAAAGTTAGCTAATCCATCGTAAGAAAATGTATTAAAATATTTAACAAAATTCCACAAAGTTGGCTAGAATTACCAATATACACAATTAAAATTAAAGTAAAATCATGTCTTTTTAGGAAAGATTACCTTATGGGCCGAAACGTAGGTTAATACATTGTACATTGTAAATTGGCAATTGAAAAGAACAACTACTGAGTTTCCTGCCGGAGTCTTCTCAGTCGAAACAAATCTCCGAACCGGTGGTAGATTCAAACTAGTTTTAAAATATGTTATTAATTTGACAATTCAAAATCGTCCTGTAAAGACTGAATAAAGGAATTTTTCATTCATTTCATTTTCATTCATTCATCGCACCAGTTAACCCTTTGGCCGCCTGAGATGCCTTAAGGCGTCACAAACAATAGATTTTGCACATGTATCTGGATACCTGGCGGTCAAAGAGCTAACCAACTATCACAATGGCCGGTCATCGAATGGGTTTTATTGTTACCAAGTATACAGGAAGGTCAGGACGCTTACCAGATGGTAAGTGATACGCCTGACCATGTCAGAGCGGCATTGATAGAGACCAACAACGATAGTAATTATTCTCCATCAACGCCACACTGCGCCCGACAACCGAGACAACATATGTTAGGTCTCTTATACCCGGTAATTTTACTAGCTAGAATCAGACATTGGTACGCGGTGGGATTTAAACCTCCAGGCAGGAAGGTAGCAGTCCACAACAATCAGCCACCGACGCCCGCTATTGTGTTATACGCAAGTAAATAATTTTCATCTAGTATTATTAGATGTTAAAAACAAATCAGATATTTGAGCTTTTGAATTTTATTAAAGATTATTACTTACACTTAAATAGGTAGTGTACTATATATACCTGGAGTAATAAACTAACAGTAACTTTTACACTTGAGGCAACTAAGTACATACAGCCAACAAATTTTCAATAATCATGATACGTATTTTGTGTGCCTATACGATAAAGGTTAACATGAACGATATTATTATTTTTGATATATATGTCTTTAATAAGAAGACTTAGTTTAAATATCATTAGTGCTTACCTCACGTTAATCGTTTACATTAAAAAATGCCGTAAAATAAAAATAAAACAATTACCAGAAACGGCGACGATCTCATTATGCGATAAATCCAAATGCGTCAAATTGATCAAATGTCGGAATGCGTAGTCCTCCAAAACATCGATTTGATTGTTGTGTAAATTCAAATGCGTGAGATTTGTTAAACCTGCAAAGAAGAAAATAAAGAAATTACAATAAAATCTCAATATATTGTATTACCTATCTATTAGGCCTACTAAAAGCCTACGTTCCGACTTAAAACACTGACTTTAATTATTTGACTTTAAAATCCGCATTCAATTTACTAGCAATTATAGTATACATCATCATCTCATTAAACGTCCCCACCGAGGGGCACGACCTACCCGTATAGGTTGATTAGGCCTTAGTCGTCCACGCGGGCCCAGTAGGGTTGGACGAATTCACGCACAACCTTTGAATCTCTTCGCGGGCGTGCGCAGCTTTCCTCACGATGTTTTCCTTCACCGTAAGAGCGTCGGATAACGTGCATACATTTTTCGAAAAGTCGAAAACACATTGGTACGTGGCGGGATTTGAACCTCAGCCCTCGCGGTAGGAGGGCGACAGTCAACACCATTGAGCTACCGACGCTCTACAGTATACATATTTTGTACGAATTAGAAAAGGTCTCAAGAAGTTATATCATAAATGTATTTTTTGTATATACCACCACTAAGGAGTCACTCGAATACATTTTATGATTACGTAAATATTACAATCCATTATTTTGGAACATGGAAATGTCTAAGGTCCCATAATAACATCAACGAACTGTAAAATTAGTATATTTTACGATGCCGGAAGTAGACGCCTCATTATTTATTCCCATTTTGTAAATCCCCTTTAATAAATGATATCTAATATCATTGGTATTTTTTCACTTACCAAACGAGTAGCTTTACAAAAAACAGGTGTGTAAGCAACAAAGATAACATCGTAAAAACTCCGTTATTTACTAGATACTTTAAAAAACAAATTGGGACCTTTACAAAATCGAAGCCAGCAACTAATGGCGTACTAAAACAAAACCTTTCGCAAAGAGCTTCTTTCGAAATTGTTTCACTCTGTCTTGTTAAAGCGCTGAAAGGCAACGAGAAATAAAACACACTCACCTGACAAAGCCCCACGACGTATACTGGCGAAAGTATTGTCGGACAATTGTAGATTGGTCAAGCAGCTTATGGAAGGCACCGTCGTCGGTCCGAGCGGGCCCTCGAGGGCATTACTCGAAAGGTCCAAGTCTCTTAGCACATGGACTCCCTATTGTGAAAAATAATGAGAGCTCGATTTTCGTGTTGACACTCGAATGTACGGAGAATACACGAAGCCAATATTTTTAGTGTTGATGGGACAAATATTGACAACGTACTGTGATGGTATTGTGTACTTGTGTGAATAAAATTGTTTTTAGTTTTATGTATGCAAAATTATCTTATACTGCTAATAAAAAACCCATTTGTATACGAATATGTGTATGTACCTGGAACAAGTAGTCTAAATAGGTAGGTCTAACTTCGAGAACGAGGTTTCTCGTCGAATCAAATTAGGATGGACAGCGTTCGGGAAGTTAAGGCAGATTATTTCCTCAGTGTCTAAGACGCAGTGTGTGTTGCAAGTTATGACATACGGAAGCGAAACGTGGTCGCGCACTATGGACCTCTTGAGTAGGTTCAAGGTTGTTTGGCGTGCTATGGAGAGGGATATGTTATGTGTTTCCTTACGCGATAAAATCCGAAACGGGGATATCCGTAGGAGAACTATGGTGACCGACATAGCCCAGAGAATTAGCAAGTTGAAGTGGCAGTGGGAAGGTTACATAGTGTAGAGAACCGATGGCCGATGGGGAAGGCCTTTGTTCAGAATGGACATAATAAGACTGTTATTATGATGATGAAAAAACGTATAGATGTCAACTGCTGGATTAAGGCTTCATAAGAATACAGGGACCAGAAATATTACTCAATGCTCTGGACCCGTGCATTTAAGCGATGCTCAAATCAGGCATGATGCACCACATGGTTTGGTCCCAAAAGACGTTAAATTCTTTTTGGTTTGATACAATTCAATAATCTAATTACGAAATATATCATACTACAATTTACCTAGGTTCTAAATAGAGCATCGCTTTCGGCTTAATGAGCTCATTTCCCGGCTGCGTCGAAGGAGTGTAGACGTGAATATCCAAAATCATCAAATTGAGCCCGCATTGTGTGTTATCCAATTTCCCCATATCCATGCTGTGTTCAAAACCATGTCCCCTGAATTGGGTCGGTATGAGATAATTAATGCTTTTCATAAGTGCTTTTTGTAAGCATAATCTGAATAAATGAATTTTGACTTTGACTTAATTGTAACCAATTACTACTTTTGAAAATGCTAAGTCAATAATAAATTAGTCGAAAGAACTCCCAGTTCGAGTGTCTACACAAAACTTAGTTTAAACAATAAATGCCAAAAATAACATTTATTGTTAACAAAGTTGTTTTTACTAATGCGCTCTTAAATGCTTTCATCATATTTGACTTGTGACATATTTAGTGATATTTAATATTTTTCAACTAAGATTTAGAAGAAAATGCGTTTCATTTAAACTAAATCTTAAAAGGTTTCAGTGGTGGTGTTAATCTCATAAAACACGACTTTTCATCCATATTTTTACAGCAAAGTGCTTAAAATCATACATTTAGCGATTAGTTTATTAAACTATCATTATTTTTATGCAGTAAAACCTACGTAGAGGTAATATACATTCTTTCCTTTAGGTTTTATACAGAATCATTTGAATGAGACCGCATATAATCTCATTTACCCTCCTCGTATAGATTGGTAACTTCATTTTAATCTTCACTCCGTTAAATAATTGTCCTTAAATATTTGAATATGTTGCCTTGTTGCTCACTTTTGTAATTTAGATAGTAAACAGCGAAATTTGTATTCCTCTTAATACAAAATCCAAAGTCTGCTAAAATTGACTAAGCCCAACTTTTTCTTTTCTAAAAACCAGCAAGTAACTACGTGTTGCTTAAACTACAAAGGCTAGGTAAAAAAACCTTTCGGACGAACTTTAAAGAGCGATCTGTCACGTCATTAGGGACTTCCCCGTTCATTACACTTTGTTCCCGCAGGGACGCCGGGATTTCACCTCACCCATTTTTTTATAAACTATAAAACATTTCTTACCTTCAACGAAGCTAAGGCGGGCACTTTTAATAGATTTCCTCGGAGTCTTAGGACAGTCATTTTGGTTAAAGACGTGAACGCGTCCATGGATATATCAGTCAGTTGGTTGTCACTCAAATCCAAGTATGTTAGGTTTGATATTCCCTGAAAATATTCAAATGTTTAACATAATATCATTAT
Organism: Leucinodes orbonalis; assembly: GCA_019425675.1. Classification (NCBI taxonomy): domain Eukaryota; kingdom Metazoa; phylum Arthropoda; class Insecta; order Lepidoptera; family Crambidae; genus Leucinodes; species Leucinodes orbonalis. Next base: position 95,778 of record PQWD01006742.1, on the reverse strand, counting down.
ACTGCCGTGTGGTAGTCTTCGATCGGATTAAAGAGTAGGCCCTAGTGCACTATCACCGCAGTAATCTTGTCTCATTAAAAAGATGTTTTGCACTTCTGTATTTCAAACTACTATAGTATAGCTATACTATAGCTAGGAAAATTACCAGGTATAAGAATACAGTACGGCATTGATGGAGGAGAATATCTGTCATTGAATGCCACCTTGTCATGGTTAGGTGAGCGTCCTGACCGTCCTGCACACTTACAATATACATAAAAAATAGTATCTGATTCATTTTTATTAGAGCGTCGGTGGCTCAGTGGTGTGGACTGTCGCCTTCCTACCGGGAGGGCTGAGGTTCAAATCCCGACACGTACCAATGTATTTTCGAATTTTCGAAAATATATGTACGTTATCCGACGCTCTTACGGTGAAGGAAAACATCGTGAGGAAACCTTCATGCACGCCTGCAAAGAGATTCGAAGGTTGTGTGAAGTCGTCCAATCCGCTCTGGCCCGCGTGACGACTAAGGCCTAATCACCTTATACGGGTAGGCTCGTGCCCCTCGGTGGGGACGTTTAATGAGCTGATGATGATGATTCATTTTAAAGAGGTTTTGTACGTTTTTACAACAAAAAAAAGTATCTTTATCCGTTGTACCATAAAAACTTGTTGAAATTTAAGCTAGGTGGCGCTGCTTCAATGGTTGTGGATATTATTCGATTATTTCAGGGGATGTCGACGTTAAAAACAAGCACGAATATTCATTCACTTTGTTATTAATATAAAAATGGCTTACTTTAAAAGAGTTCGAATCCAAAGTATGTATCTTATTATTTGATAAGTCTAGACGATCCAAATTCCACAGACGCGTTAATGCTTCAGTTGGTACTGAAGGTAATTGATTATTTGGAAGACCTGCGAAACAAAGACAGTGTTATTATTACTAATTATTGGAGCGAGTGCGAAAAAGGTAATAAAAGTAAGGCTTAATATGAAATAGTTATTGGAAGAGATAATACAATAATTTGGTTCGTAGTTGTTCATCGCTTATATATTATAGCTTAGACGAGCGAAAAGGCTTCAATGAATAGTAAATATTAAAGGTAGAAAAGTATATATGGAAATTGCAATATCAAAGCATACACACACACAAACAACCAAAACATAAATATAATTGAAAAACAAATCTTTTGAGAATGGACTTTTCAAATGAAGCCATTTATTTAATAGAAAAGTATGATTTTGGATAAGTTGAAAAGTGTGAAATTCATTGACAGTTTATAAGAGAAGGTAATAAATAGATAGATATTTAAATCACTTATTTACATTAATAGACATACATGCTTAGTTTATCGTAAAAAGAATCATCTTAGTAACGAATCAACACACAACATTATTAATATATTGAGTATATACTCCAAACTACACATGCATGCCGCAGCAATGCTAAATGGCAACATACAAACACTCAAAGAGTGAAGCACTGATATTTATTTAGATAAAATATGTTTATTGTTAGAGTTTTCTTAGAAAAACCGACTTTCCAAACTGGTGGTACAATTAAATTAGTTTTCTTTATTGATTCCGCTGAAGTATTTTGTAAACTTCTGATAAATATTCTTTTTTTGAGTCTGCCATGTACTATACAAACTTTAAAATATTGCATTTACCTTTTCATACCCTCGGTATTGGAACCTACGGCACCCGTATCAGGTAGCGATCTAAACTATAAGCTAAGACTAGTCTGGAACACGAAAATAGTCAACCACTACCAGCAAATTCAAAGTAGGATGACTATTCACACGTTGAACCGATGATCTAATGAAATATATGTATTCTGTACATATATACCACTATTTCGTAAAAAGTGACCACTGAGTTTCTTACAGGATTTTTCTTTGTAAGGAACTACGAGCACAGTGCGAACGAGTGGTTGTTAACATGAGACATTTATTCGTGTTAACTAAATTCTTTGTCTTCTTTATTATATTCCTGGTGACCTGTACTACAGGTTTTTACAAACACCCTCCAGGCATCAGTCTCTTACAAACATAGGAGTCAGTATAATAAGTTCTTGTATCTTCATTTATGTCACACTGTCATGAGGCTATTTTTGTGGAGAGATAAATAAACAATTTATTTGAATTATTAATTCTTTTGGACTTTAAATTCCAAATGCTAATAGGTTTTGGCTGGACGAATGGAAGTTATTAAGGAAGTTTTGGGTGGAAGGATCCACCTCCTAGTGTCCACCCGTCAACAGCTTCACGGGCATTTCGTCCTTGATGTCGCTAAGTGATCCCCTCGCGGTGGTAGACTTTGCAAGAAGTCGCCTGGTTCGCGACCACCCTTCAGTGTAAAGTCCGGCGCCAAACAGTTCGCTGTGTTCCGTCGAGTTAACTGGAGAACCAGTGCCTATTTTTGGGGTTTTGAGTTGTAGTTGTTGCGTAGATCGCTTAATGGTTTGGATAGCGGAGTAAGTTATGTCGGAAGGCTCATTATGGAGGGTAGCGGGATCCGTAGCACGGTCTTAGTCGTTGGCCGACCGCAGTTAGTAGGGGGGCCCAAGTAATGCACTAGCCATGTAAGAAAGGCTGCCCCGCCAACTTGCGAAAAATCCCGGAATGCTCCATCGTGCCAGTTGGCGACTGGAAGGGAGGACCCGATGGCCATTCCCGGGGGGGTACGGGCGTCCCCGCAGTCTCCATGTGAGTCTCTTTATTTCTGACTTACTTCTGTTTGTTTTCAGACAATAGTCGATCAGCGCCTGGACTACTTTCTCATAACCTAAAAAACTATTATTATCACTCATGAACAGGAAAAAAAGGAAACAATTTAATCAACGGCTGCACTTCCTCCCGCGTAAAGTGCACCTCACGAATATAAGAGGGTTGCACTCAAATCTCGACTCGGTCCATTACCATCTTGAGACCGTTAAGCCGCACCTCTTGTTTCTAACGGAGACACAGATAGCCACACCGTCGGATGTGTCGTATCTCCAATACCCAGGTTACGGACTTGAACATAAGTTCATAAAGCGTGCTGGAGTATGTCTGTATGTTCGGGATGATGTGTGCTGCAAACGACTCCGTTGCTTTGAGTTGCCGGGGTTTTCCGTCCTTTGGGTTCTTGTGGACTCTGGCATGGAGAAAACTTTATATACGTTGCTATTTACCGCTCGCACCGTAGTGATCAGGAAACCACCAACCTCTTTGATAGCCTGATTGAGATGGCTGATAAAGCTCAGCAACGCTATCCTACTGCAGAGTTAGTCTTCCTGGGGGATTTCAATGCTCATCACTCCGATTGGCTATACCCTTATCAGAGAACCGATCATGCTGGTCGAGAGGCCCGAAGATTGGCGCTGTCGCACAACCTTACCCAGCTTGTGAGTGAACCTACGCGCGTACCCGATGTCGATTCCACACACTAATTGCCTTGACTTGCTACTGACATCTGATCCTATTAAACACTCAGTATCAGTCTCGGCTCCGCTAGGCTCATCTGACCACTGCTTAGTACAATCCGTGTCAACATTTACACCTCCCGATGACAGTCCTAGTGGCACAAGAAGGATCTGGCACTATGAGTCAGCTGACTGGGATGAATGCGACACTTTTTTGCTTCTTTCCAGTGGCGAAGGTGTTGTTTTTCTACGGGTGAAGCTTCGGCTTCTGCGGGTGAGGTTGTCGGTGTGATACAGCAGGGAATGGAATTCTTTATCCCTTTTTCTGATATCCCGCTCAGTCGCAAAGCTCGCCCTTGGTTTGGTTCTGACTGTGTTTTAGCAGTATCTAGGAAGATGTCTGCGTATCGAGCATGGGTTGAGGCTCGTGATCGTAAATTTCATCCGCGTATTGTTAAGAGAAGAAAAATAGCTTATAACTCCGCAAGTAACTGTTGCAAACGTGTCCTCCGTAAGGCCCGCTATACTCACGTTGCCCGTATTGGGGCAAAACTTGCATCACACCCTTCTGGAAGTAAGCAGTTTTGGTCACTTTCAAAAACTGTAGAGTCCAACTTCTGTCGACCTTCGTTACCACCCTTGCTAAAGGCCGATGGTTCTCTGGCTCATACCGCAGCGGAAAAAGCTAATTTATTGGCTACACTGTTTGCAGGTAATTCTCAGTTGAGCCCAAGGGGAAAGACGCCTCCTTCCATTCCTCCATGTGGTACGTTGATGTCCGATATTTCAATTCATTGTAGGGATGTCCGCAGGGCACTTCGGGAACTAGACGTCAATAAGGCCAGCGGACCAGATGGTGTACCTGCTAGAGTCCTGAAATATTGTGCTCCCGAACTGTCGCCTGTGCTTACGCGATTATTTCGCTTGTCTTATGACTCCGGAACTGTCCCCCAGTGCTGGAAGCTAGCAAATGTGCAACCTATACCTAAAAAAGGCAGTCGTGCTGATCCCTCAAACTACCGTCCTATCGCCATTACCTCTCTATTATCCAAAGTAATGGAGAGAATTCTGAATACCAAATTACTAGCATATTTGGAAAGTAATGATTTACTGAGTGACCACCAATACGGCTTTAGACAAGGGCGTTCTACTGGTGATACTTGTATATGTTACGCATACCTGGAACGAAGCTTTGGAGAATCATGGCGAAGCTCTATCTGTATCGCTTGATATAACCAAGGCATTTGATAAGGTTTGGCATGCGGGCTTGCTTAACAAACTTCCAGCCTATGGGATTCCTGCAGGCCTATGTAACTGGATATCTGATTTTCTTAGTAACGTTCAATCAGAGTGGTTCTAGATGGTTGCTCTTCTGATCATTTTCTTAATGCCGGTGTTCCTCAGGGATCAGTTCTCTCTGGGACGCTTTTCCTGTTGCACATCAATGATCTACTTATTCCAGGTATTGTTGGCTATGCAGATGATAGTACTGTCTCAGAGAGATACTTTTCAAGTGCAAAGGCTTGCGGTAGTGAGGTTCAAACCTTGAGGATGGCAATGGTAGCGCGCATTGATCGAACTTTGGAATCAATTGCTGCCTGGGGTGATGATAATTTGGTTGAGTTCAATGCTGCCAAAACCCAGGCCTGTTTGTTTTCAGCCAAAAAAAGTGCATTTAACACTACACCGTCTTTTCGTGACACGTTTATCCCTGTGACTGATGAACTGAACTTGCTTGGCGTGGAGTTGACGAGTGACCTTAACTTCAGCAAAAACATTGAGTCCAAAGCTCAAATAGCCTCAAAGAAGTTGGGCATCCTAAATAGGGTGAAGCGGTACTTCAAACCAGGTCAGCTTCTTACTTTATACAAAGCTCAAGTCCGACCTAACATGGAGTACTGCAGTCATCTTTGGGATGGTTCAGCAAAATGTCATCTTGCTACTTTGGACTCAATCGATCGCAGAGCCAGAAAACTCATTGGCGATCAGGCGCTCGTTAATTCTAAACTGCAGAGCTTATCCCACCGCCGTAAAGTAACATGTTTGTCAGTTTTTTACAGGCTCTACTTTGGTGAGTGTTCTTCCGAGCTCCACGCACTTATCCCATCGTCACCCTTTCACCATAGGTTATCAAGGCGAACTGCAAAATTTCATCCGTTTGTAGTTGACGTTCCCCGCATTCGGACTAAGCGTTTTGCGTCTTCTTTCATTATGCGTACAGCTAGGGAATGGAATGACCTCCCTGCGTTTGTGTTTCCGGCCACTTACAACCTCGTGGCATTCAAAAAACGAGTGAATAGGCTTTTTCTGGGCAAGCTCGCTCCATCTTAGAGCACGTCTCTTCCCATAGGATAGTCTGTGCTCAAGAGTAAGCCCATTAGATATAAAAAAAAAAAGCCCTATGTTTAGCAGTAAACATCTTACTGCAACTGATTGAATGCTGACTATTCTCTCTTCCTTTTCTTCCCACCTACCTAAAGCAATGTAGACGCGACACTATTAAAAGCTCCTTGTTGAACACGCCTGATGTCACCCGAGGATATGACCAGTCCATGGACACCCACTCCAGCTAACTCAGACACCGAAGCCGTTGTGAGAGCTGAGACCCCCCGCAAAGCAATGTCGAGAAGCGACACCGCTGTATTCTTGTTTCGAGCTCGCGATTCCCGTAGATGTCTGCCGATTATCTGGGAACAAAAGTTAATGTTATTCGTGAGAGAACTTAGGATACTAAGTGGTAGACTCAGCACTTGGTAGTGAGCGTCGGTGGCTCAATGGTGTGGACTGTTGCCTTCCTACCAGGAGGGCGCAGGATCAAATCCCGACACATAACAAAATTCGAAAACAAATTTTCAGAATTATATGTACGTTATCCAAAGCTCTTACGGTGAAGGAAAACATCGTGAGGAAACCTGCGCACGCCTGCGATGAGATTCAAAGGTTGTGCGTGAAGTTGGCCAATCCGCACTGGGCCTGCGTGGATGACTAAGGCCTATACACCCTTTACGGGTAGGTTCGTGCCCCTCAGTGGGGACGATTAATGAGCTGATGATAATGAGATCCAGCACTGACTCGTCTAAGTACCACTGCAGTGCCAGATATCGTTTACTAGGTGGTAGACTCGGTACGGAGTCGTTTAGGTAAGCACTGCAGTGCCAGATACGTTCTGTGAATTAGAAGTATTTTACACTTCTGTGTTTCGGGACGAGGGCACCGTAGCGCAGGGCAGTCTTGACGGAAAATAATGACAACTTATTGCAATTAATTTTCTTCAACACTGCATCTGTCATAGTCAGGCGTATCACTTACCACCAGGTGAGCGCACTGACCGTCCCGTTTGCTTTTAATACAATGATATTCTGTATATATAAAGGTTGATACGCCATCCGTGCCTCCAAAACGAACCGCCGAAAAGAGTACAATTTGTACTCTTTTGTTAAGGTAAACGTGTTCGAAATTCGAAATATGTGTATGTGTGCTGTTACTGCATTTGGAATACTTTTTTCGATAGTTTTGCGAGCATATCACGAATCCATAATTTTTTATATCATTCTTTCAATATAAAAAAAACTGTGGCAAGACAATCTACCGGCACACATCATATACGGCGTCAATCACCGCACCACTTGCTTTTGGGTTGGTTGTCCATTTGTTTATTCCATTAAAACAATATTTGTAAGACACCATAGATACTCATTCAATGCCTTAACTTATTAAACCCGCGAGTTATACCGATAAATTGAAAATGCTTGATCCATCATCCAATCAAATAACCCATAGCCCAAATTGTATTTTAATTAAACGTCTACAAGATGAGCAATTTCCTGTCTAATCTAGTTTTAAATTGGAAATTTTGTTTGCACATAACTTACGCGCTTCGCCAACAGATGTCGGTAGTGTCAATTTAATACTAAAAAGGGTCGCAGATAGTGTTGCTTTGTCCCGATTTGCGCGAGACGTCCGATTTTCCAGGTTCTGAAGATGCGTTCCAATCGGGACGCTAAATGACCCGTTTAATTAAGAAATAAAGACAGATTGTTAATTAAGAAATATATATTTACGCTAGTAACTTCTACTAAATACATCACTGTCAAATTCAAAATGGCATGTCACCAGAGTCACATTTCATTTTTTATTGTTACCTGTCCCAATCTGCAACCTTAAATCCGTTTTTTTGGAATGATGTAAAAAAGCATGAATTCGTGAAATGCTAACAAAACAATCGAAAAAAGTGTTCCGAATGCAGTGACAGCACTTGTACACATTTCGAATTTCGAACACATTTACCTAAACAAAAGAGTACAAACTGTACTCTCTTCGGCGGTTCGTTTTTGAGGCGTATCTTCCTTTATATACAGAATATCATTGGCCTCGTGTACCAATTTAAAACAAATCGGACCTGAACTCTAGTCCCAAACAGTATTAATTTCAACTAACTTTTGCGGACCTATCCATCAATAGAATTGAAATGGATTCGTCCGTTTCGCAGATAATTTATTACAACTTGCCTATTGATTTATGCGTAGGATAAGGAAGTGTTATTAATAAATGAGCTACGCGTTATTCATTGTAAAGGTATTTCCGTGGATTTAAGGTTGTCTTGCCGGTGATTTATCGGTTATTGTTGCTTAATTGGATTGTGTTTTGGCTATTTTAAGGTAGGTGTTTCCCATAACCAAATAACGGAGCTATTTTGTTATAAGTAAAATACAAAGACATTAAATTATAATTATTATTTCAGCATAACATCTTCTGCTGAACATAGGCGTCCCTAAATCTTCATTCTCCAACTCAACCTCCAGAAGGACCTTTCTAAAGTCATTTTCTTTACCCATCGTTCAGGCATCGGCCTCACGCTACGTTTGCCGTAACATCAAATAGAGAATTAAAACTAAAATAAAAATTAATTGTACATTGTCGTGATCCTCACCTAATGGCAAATGATTCGCTTGACCATGACAGGGTGGCATTGATTGAGACATAACTGATAGACTGTTGTCCATTAATGTGCCCGTCACTAATTTACTAGCTAGTATCGAATCAATATTTTGAACACCTGAATTTGAAGGTACAATCAAAGAGAATTATAGAGATTAAGCAATTCTCCCTATAGACGATCATCGGATGGATAACCGGAAAGTTTAGTAAAGATCAACGTTGTGTTTCGTTCTAGAATACAGGCCTCAGTGTCCCATGCCTTTCAAGGTACTTAATAATTCTGAGTACTCAAAATTCCTAGCTTCTAAAATGGCAGTCGATCGCACCCACAGCATTGGGACCGCGTGTTGATTGACGACTAATTTGCCTATAGTATGTCTTCTTATCGAGTCGATATGGATTTACAAGTAAAATATGGTAACGCGACCAATATTGGGCCACTTTAATCGCCCTTTCATTTGCCACCCAGAGTCCCGGAAACGCACGACGATGGACAGTTCGGGCAAGATAGTAGGTGTTCCATTGATATAGTAAGTGACATTGCCTGATGATAAGTGATATGCCTCTCCATATCAGATGCACAGCTGAAAGAAATCAGTAACAGTATATTTGTTTTCCGTAAGCACTATCGCGCTCGTCACGAGAGATGACATATATTGGGTCTCTTATACCTGGTAATTTTCCTAGCTAAACTAGCTCTGCTGTGTCTTCCTAACACTTAAGAAGTTACCTCTTTGAGAAAAAAAAAGAATTGTATAGTTCTATATCACGAGAGGATTAAAACAGAATTGTACAGTTCTTTTGACGGAAGGATATCAGCCAATGCAGTGGTACCTAGACAACTCAGTACCGTGCCAACCAAGTAGTCAGTGTTGCCACTCGATAGTCGACTATTGATAGGCTATCGATAGCCCACCGATAGTTGGAAAAAGCAATAGTATCGATCGGCCTATCTAATACTATCGGCTTTGTTAATTACACCAACCATCGATATTATCGATAGTATTGCACTACTACTACTACTATTCAACCTATCGCAGTCCACTGCTGGACATAGGCCTTCCCCATTTTGCCCCAGATATCCCGGTCCTCCGCTTTCTCATCCGGCTCTACCAGCGACCTTTCGCAAGTCGTCGGGCCGGAAGGCGTCCTACGCTACGCTTGCCGAGACGCGGTCTCTACTCCAGAACTCGTCTGCTCCAACGGCCATCGGTGACGAGCCCACAGCCACTTCTACTTGCTGATCCGGCGGACTATTTCGGTAACTTTAATCCTCTTACGGATTAAATTAATTAGTATTGCACTATCCCATAGATACTATCGATAGTATCGGCTTTGTAAATTACAACAACTATCGATACTATCGATAGTGCATTACTATCGATAGTATTGTACTATCGATAGTTAACCTTTTATCAATAGTATTTCCACGATATTTAGTATCGATACTATCGATAGTTAGTGTAATTTACAAAGCCTCTATAGATAGTATCAATAGTCATTTCTATATTGAGCTAAGATACTATCGATAGTATTGCAGTGTATCAATACTATTACGCTAAACTAAGCTTTCGATAGTAAAGATGATTTTCGAGGTCAAATACCGATAGTCCAACTATTGATAGTTCGGCAACACTGCAACTGGTAGATAAGTGACGTGCAAGTCGCTGATCGCAGACCCTGCTCAAAGTCTCAGGTGTCGATCGATAGTGTTGTTTACTCGGCCTCTCTTACCCGTGTCTTACCCCTACTATGGTTCTTTATTTCGTTTTATTTCACAATTAAGTGTTCCTTCTTTTTATCAGCATCATCAGCTCATTGAACGTCCCCACCGAGAAGCCCGAGCTTGCCCGTAAGGGTGTTAAGGCTTTAGTCGTTTACGCGGGCCCAGTGCGGATTGGCCGACTTCATGAACAACCTTTGAATCTCTTCGCAGGCGTGCGCAGGTTTCCTCACGATGTTTTCCTTTAACGTAAGAACGTCGGATAACATATTGGCGGAATTTGAACCTCAGCTCCCGGTTGGAAGGCAACAGACTACACCATTGAGCCACCGACGCTCTACGCACCGACTCCTTATTATCATTCACAGCCTTATCCCAAAAACTTGGTAGATTTTTATTCATGAATCAATCATATCAAACAGGATACCTGTGTTAACCAAAACATACATTATGCAAAACAAGAAACCTGTGTATATATATAAACACTGCCGTTTGCATTAATTTTCTGGGCACATATTTAGAAAAAAATACACAAGTTTGTCGATCTGTTATTTAGTTCTCTTTGTTTAAGTCAGTTGATTAGGTTGATGCTATATGGCAATGTTTAAACTCGATATTGTGTATTAGGGATGTAACGAATATTGAATTTTTAACATTGCGAATGCGACTGCGAATATTTATCTTCAATATTCGCGAATGCGAATATTTATCTTCAATATTCGCGAATGCGAATGTTAAATTTTAAATAAAGCGCGGGTCAAATATTTGACAGCTTTGACATTTCGTGCCGGCCATGTTGAAACCGAACATATCCGAGCGCCCGAACCGATACAGGTTGAATGAACGAAGTTAGTCACAGAAAGAAAGTTCATTCGAAAAGTTTTTTTTTTATTTAAGTTTCAAAAAAATAAAAAAGGTTAAGTTTTTCATATTATGGAACAGTCAATTCACATATGATTAAATAAAATATATAAAGCTTGCTTATCTATTGTGTTATTAATTCATATGCATCTATCTATATAATAATTTCCTTTTAGTTTGTTAAAAACATTCGCAAAATATTCGCATCGTTTTTTGCGAATGCGAATGCGAATATCGAAAAATATGCGAATATTCGCGAATGCGAATGCGAATATTCGTTTACTCACTATTGTGTATATGTCACATTCATCAAGTTAATTAGCCATCTAATTGGACGCCTAGGCCGTTCGTTAAACGCCGGCATTCAATATCGTCAAACGAACGGCCTAGACTTCCAATTGGATGACCACATAACTGCGACATATATATTTGAAGTTTTAAAATAATTTCAAATACAGTACTACATATTTGTAGTAAACTTAACCAAAGTCGCCTTAGTGAGAGACATAGTGAGCGCATGCATTTTTGGCAGAAACGTAACGAGCTGATAGGCCGGCGTTACTTACCATCAGGTTAAAAAATCTATCGTCAAGCGAGTTTAAAAGCTAAATCGGAACAGACGAAAGTTCAATATTTAAAAATATATCCTACAGACTACATAATTAAGTCGATATCCAATGGTACGGGCTCGGATCATTCCAGTAACGGTTTGATTGAAATGGGTTGGTATCGGGTTAATAAGAATGTAATGGATGCTACACGCATTAGTTGCCCTTAGGTCGAGCTCAAAACCTATCCAAATGTATGTACTGTCGAGAGTTATCGCGTTATACTGGAAAACTGGAAATGGATAAGATTTTCAGAGTTTGAAAATGGGATTCAAAAAATAATTAGTACCTTATATCTCGTGTTACGCTGCAGCCGGATACAGTAAATTTCGTGATTTGTAGATATATCCATAAAATATTCTTTAATTGTTCTTTAAGCACGAGCACACTACTATGTTTACGTTCGCTCGCTAAATTATGACATGTAGCAAGCGACGTGATTTCGAATGAAAATTTCTGCACAACTGACGCGATGGGCAGACTTTTGCCGCGGACTTATGAGTGAGATTGTGCATTCAGTCAGTTTATTATTTATCCAAGATAAGTATAAAAGTCCTTGAGGAAATTTTTTTTCAACTGTTTAGACGTGAAGAAATAACAAACATACTCACTGACACACTTACAATCTATCGCCTTTATGATATTAGTGTGAAATATCCACGGGAACTTTTCTACACATAAACATAACATTTCTGGAGACGTTAATTTCAAAATGAACCGAGAAAAGCTTAGTACGATCTTAAAATGACGATGTAATAAACATATAGTCTGGAGTCACAAAAATGAAAACATACGGCCTGAAGACAATAAACTTGAGCCCATAAGGCTGAAAAATGTCCCCATTTTAGGATTCTCGCGCGCTTGAAGTGAAATACCTAGATTGTTATTTTTAAGCTTGGTCGCACATTTTGTGAGCCTTATTTTTAAGATGAGGACTTTTATTTGCTATACATTAAAATGATTTATAATTATCGTATGTTGAGGGATATTTTTCTATAAAACCAACTTATCTAAGTGGTAGTATACAATATTAGTATTATGTGTTATTTATTCCATCAAAAATATGAGTGCGTTTGACTGCTATCACACCTCTATCATGGAAAGCACAGAAATCAAACTTAATTGATGCCTTCTCACTATTACCTTGAAATCCCCTAAAGTACGTATGGGGAAACAGCCGAAGGAAAGTCATTCCACAGCCTTGCAGTTCGGACGATGAAGGAAGAACTAAACTTTAAGATAAGTATCTTGTCTCATATTTTGTTAAATAGACATTTATTTTCAACTTTATTAGCCTAACACAATATTTTACTGAATATCGTTAATACAATCTACACAAGACAGGCGACGCCTAGTGTGCTACTGTGTAGTATTAAATTACAAAACAGTACTTCTTCATTTTATTTCAATTTTATTTCTTTCGGGTGAATATCAATGGATATTTATTTATTTACATTTATAAGTGTTGTTTCAGAAATGTAACGTTTCAAATAAAAAAATATCATCAACGATCCGTGTTTATGGCTAGTGATGGGAAACTTATTTGCTTTACGGTCAGACTGGCTCATTCCGGTTTCGGGTGACTAGGGCTGCAACCTGATTTTTATTTATTGCAGTTATTAAACTGAAATTCAAAATATCATTATTCAAATTAATTATTTACAGATACTTAACTCAAATTCAAAATATCTTTATTAAAATTAATCATTTACAGATAGTTTTGAATCGTCAATTAATAATATTAATATTTTTACAATTCTACCATCGGTCCGGAAAATTAGGATGTTCGGGAAGAGCTAGCAAGAAACTCAATAGTCACTGCTTTAAACTTTTTATAACCTCGTTATGCAGGGTAATCGCAAAAAAAACATCAAAAGCACGTGTATCTCATGGAACCGTGCTAAATTCTACCTGACTTTACCTTTTAAGAATCCAAAAAATTCATTAAATGATTTATTTGAATGAAAATTTTTGAGATTGAGTTTAAAGTCAGCGACACAATAACCGCAATTTGTTTGATAAATTTTCTAGGAATTTAATAAACTTTCATAGGATTCTCCACTGAAAGTGTTATAAGAAACCAAAGTTTTTGTAAATTTATTAATTTGAATCGTCCCGTGATAAATTTCTGAATTTACAAATATCCTTCGGTAAGATTCTTAAAGTTTGACCAATCACAGAAGAGCTTTTAATTATACGATTCTTTAAAATGCGGCAATTGATTCACTTAGGATTCACTGCTCACTGACTGGTTGTTATTGACAGTGACAAAAGTTATGTCCATAGACTTAAGTACAATCAGACTTGCCGAACTATATATTTTTAAGTATCGACTATCCTAGTACTCACACAAAATTTGTTTCCATATATTTGTTTATACTAATGATTGAAACACAAGCAGTCGAATGAAAGCTTTAGTATTTATTATTGTGTTTTATGCGAATATTTGTGTTTATCAGTTTCTTAATCATAAGATTCATAAGTGTTGTATTCTTGGTTAGATAAGGTCAAAAATTTGACCGCGAACCCGCGACCATAGCCTGGATGAATAAAGAAATTTGCGACATGTCTTAAGACATGTCGCACATCCTGCCATTCTAAGAAACGTATATTTTGCCATGTGTCGCTCTATCATCACTTACTGCATTTCATGCTGGGGAGGGTGCCCAAAAACCACATTAAAGCCACTCGAAGTGGCTCAGCGAGAAGTACTTAAAGTGGCTACTTTTCGTCACTTTCTTTTTGCAACTAAGGAACTGTATAGGTGTTGCAATGTCCTAACCGTTCGCCAACTTTTAATTTTAGACGTCGTCATTCGTCAACACCGTATAACCCCATTTTCTGAAATGTATAAGCGATCCTACGACGAAACGGAACACTACTTCCACACATATACTTAGCAACTATACAATTATTATCTTATATAATGTTTCACTTTTCTATACACACACACATCACCTTAATACACTCAATCAATACACTGTATTCATCCAATATATACCTATATAGATTAGATCTATCTTATTATTACACGAAAAAGAATATCTATGCTGTTATAATCCATAGTTTTAAGTCAAGTTTAAAAAAATATTATAATTTTTATAGTCCCTAATTAGTGTCTAGTGCATGTTAAGTTTTAAGTATGTCTTGGTTTGTAGCACTTCAGCATCAAACAGTAATTATTCCGTGGTGGTAGGAGCCTGATGACCTGTACAACAAGTATTTTAAATACATACCACAGGCATCAGTCTCTCATAAACAACAAAATAAGTTGTAAGCCTTACGATAAATTTATTTAAAGAAATAATGTGTTTGAGTTTGACAACCCTGCATTCTCAAACACCAATCGCGATGACGATTGCCACACACGTCCCGATTCTTTATCCTTTTTTGGCACCGCACAAACAAAAACGTCCAATACAAAGATACGGATTTATGTACGAGTTGCGGCCAAGGGAAAATAAACGGTGGCATCATTGAAACATTATTAAACGTCTGAAATATATTGGGCGTTGGACGAAGGTCGATCGGTTAAAGAAAGAGATAGGTTTTTACTTGCTTTATCTGTGAAATCAGTCATGATTTTAATATACAGGGTTAGTGGTAATTCGATTTGTTCCAGCTAGGTTGAAACAGAAGGGCAAAAATGCTACACACTTATTAGAAGGGCAAAAATGCTACACACTTATTAGAAGGGCAAAAATAGGTATATATTACGTATTTTTAGGGTCTATTTTTAATGCATATGCATTGGTCTATTTTAATACATCATCATCATCATTAGCTCATTAATTGTCGCCACCGAAGGGCACAAGCCTACTCGTACACGGGTGTATAGGCCTTAGTCGGCCGACTTCACGCACAACCTTTAAATCTCTTTGCAGGCGTGCGCAGGTTTCCTCACGATGTTTTCCTTCACCATAAGAGCGTCGGGTAACGTACATATAATTTCGAAAACACATTGGTAGTGGCAGGATTGAACCTGCGCCCTCCCGGTAGAATACCAGTCCACACCATTGAGCCACCGACGCTCTTAATACGGATGGATATAATTCAGACCGTACTGCTGTCACAACTAAGCCAACAATATCCTATCCAATTGCGATAAATTTCTGAATTAACTGATATCCTTCGGTAAGATTCTAAAAGTTTGATCAATCACAAAAGAGCTTTAATTGTACGATTTAAAATGCGGCAAAGTATTAACGAAGCATGATTGGTCGATGTTAACAGTGACAATAGTTATGTACAATCAGACTTGCCGAACTATATATTTTAAGTATCGACCACAGACATCCGAATATACAATTAGACTGGACAAGCCGCCAAGTATAGCAGTCCCAGTGTCGCAATTTTTTTCGGTTTCAACCTGTGAAAAGTTATTATATTTCTTGGTAAATTTACTGATTCATTGCGATGATGGCATGTTACAATTGCACAGGATGGCATTTTGGAAAAACGGTAATTTTTTCTAATATTCGTGCGTCTTGACTCGTCTCACAGAGCGTAACTGGCACCAGTATGCTCGTTGAGCTTACATTTGTCCACTTTAAACGCGGCTTGCCCCATCTCTTGTATTAGGAAATCTGTGTATCGACTATCCATACTCACACAATTTGTTAGTCATTCTTATTTAAAGATGGTGTATATGTTTCACAATCTTTTCCCAGTTTAGTAAAATATATTGCGAACTGAATCAACTGATTGTCTAAAAATCACTTTTCACACACTCAGTAGGACAAGTTAAGCTATCAGTCGCGACTAATAACTCAGTATTGTAGTCGTTAACGTCTAACAATCTGCCACCACGCATCACGCGGGCTTAATTAGGCCCACGTGATAGGTTAATCAAGTCAAAATTCATAAATATAAAAATATTAAAAAAAATAGACTTAATATAAGCACTTATGAACTGCGATAAGTTGAAGATAGAAAAGCAGTTATGAACGTCAAAGTGACATAAATATACGAAACAATATATTTCAATTGACAAATATAGAGTTTTGTCTGTTATGATGAAGAAGGTTACGCCAAATCTCCCCACAACCATGCTGTAGAGAAGGCCTATACCCTGCACAAGGACGTTATAGGCTGATTGATAATACCTGCAGAGCAGTATGATCGCCAGCACAACGGAGTGTGTGAGGCAAATCGCAGGAGCATTCGCGGCCGTCGCGCGCTCAGTCCAGGGCACGCCCACTGCGCGAGCGCTTGACCCAAAACGCATAGCACCGTGGCATACACTAGCCTCATTCTGTGGACAAACAGACATTGTTTATTATATATCCTTTTTCTTTTTTATTATTTTGATAACAAATGATATTCTGTACAAAACACTTTTTAATAGAGCGACTACTGAGTTTCTTGCTAGATTCTTCTCAGTAAAAAACTACCGTCTGAACCAGTGGTATATTCTTATATTCTGCTTCATTTGATATTCATAAGTATTCTGTAAGACCTCAACTGAATAACTACGGAATAAAGATATTTCGATTTTGATTTTTTGGAAAAAATATATTATAAATAAATAAATATATAATATAAATTTATTTTCCTATGAATTGAAATATCTACTGACACAGTGCAATCAAGCCCTAATTAAGCGTGGAACTTGTAGAATGGAACTTAGCAACGGAAAAACATATTTATGTACTTTATTTTGTAAATATATACATATTAACATCCAGACCAATACAAACTAGGGTGAGAGCAATGTAGCTGGTAAAATTACCAGGCATAAGAGACCTAACATCTGTTGATGGGAATCAATGACTACCTACTTTATTAATTCCTTCAACACTGCATCTATCATGTCAGGGTATCACTTACCACCAAATTAGAGATCTCACAGTCCCGTTCACAACAGTCATCTTCATGCACAAATATGTTTGCACTGCCCGGATACAAAACCGAAACCCTTGGTGTAGTAGTCGACGTCTCAACCACTACACTTCATTGGTAATCAATCTTTATAATAGTTGAGGAGTTATAAGTTGAAGGATCTATGCCTTAACACTTATGACCAACAACCTGAGTCTCACCGAAAACTGTCGTGAAATATGCTAGTCGCTTTGTCTT
This sequence comes from Leucinodes orbonalis, assembly GCA_019425675.1. Classification (NCBI taxonomy): domain Eukaryota; kingdom Metazoa; phylum Arthropoda; class Insecta; order Lepidoptera; family Crambidae; genus Leucinodes; species Leucinodes orbonalis. The sequence continues at coordinate 78,179 of PQWD01006742.1, read as the reverse complement.
GTATTGCCAAGCAAGAGATGTTACCGAAGATAACCCTTTTATATATATTTTTCCAAAGATTTAGAAATATACAACCTTAATCTGTGTAGTTTTCTATTTTCCTCTCCCCCATAAAGCTTAAAAGGTTGTTGTAAACGGTTCTAGCTCTTCTGGTGGCCCACTACGCATGGGCGTGCCTCAGGGTTCTGTATTGGGTCCTTTACTGTTTCTTTTATACATAAATGACCTTCCTTCCCATTGTCATAAACTTTCTGACATAGTACTATTTGCAGATGATACATCATTGCTTTTTAACGTTAATAGAAAAAAAGAAACATTTGACGATGTAAATGGTGCTATCTCACAAGTAATGCATTGGTTTACAGTTAATAATTTATTGCTTAACACTAAAAAAACTAATTGTATAAAATTCTCATTACCTAATGTGAGGCAGGTCATCACCAGTATTAATTTGAATGACGAATGCTTAAAAATTGTTGATAGTACAGTATTTCTAGGAATTACTATAGATTCAAAACTCCAGTGGGGACCTCATATTGAAGCTTTGGCAGGTAGACTTAGCTCAGCAGCGTATGCAGTTAGGAAAATAAGGCTCTTAACCGATATTGATACAGCAAGATTGGTTTATTTTAGTTATTTTCATAGTATAATGTCATATGGTCTTCTGTTGTGGGGCTCAGCTGCTGATATTAACACTATATTTGTACTTCAAAAAAGAGCCATCCGAGCCATTTATAACCTTAGACCACGTGATTCACTTCGGGAAGTATTTAAAAAAATCGATATTTTAACAGTAGCGTCTCAATACATTTACCATAATCTAGTTTATGTCCACAAAAATCTTCATTTGTTTGAAAAAAATTGTGACGTACATAACTTTAATACTAGGACAAAAACAAACTTGCTGTCCCAAATCTTAGACTAAGTAAAGTAGGAAAATCATTTGTTGGAAGAGGCATAACATTCTTTAATAAAATACCACAAAATCTTGCCGAATTGCCTTTTCACCAGTTTAAATTAAAGATTAAAAAACCCTCATGAAAAAAGGTTACTATACAATAGAAGAATATTTATCGGATAAAGATGTGTGGTCTTGCACTTAGTGTTCCAGTTACAAAATCTTTGTAATAAATTATTGTAAATCTATGTGTAGGTAAATGACAAAACTGTAACCACTGATATAAAAAGATTAAAAGAGTAACTCGAGTTTCTTGCCGGCTCTTCTCGAAGATCCTACTTATTCCGAACCGGTGGTAGAGTCACAAAAAATATGATAATAATAACAATTGACGATTCAAAAGTATCTGTAACAGATTTATTTGAATAAAGTTTTTTTTTTCTTTTTTGAGATTTCTGACTTAAGTATTCAACTTAACCATTCAAAAAATTCGAACAACAATTAAGTTTCTTAAAAACGCATTAAAAACTTGTTACAAATAATGATAGCCAAGTTTTTGAAGTATTAAAACTAAATAAATCCTTCAATTCCGTTGAAAGTAGAACATCAAAAAGTCACCATCATTCAAGAGGATCAACTTGCAAGGAGCATTTTTCAACTGAAAGGGAAATGTAACGCAGCTTTAGCTTCCAAGCACAAAGTCATCAAATATCAGGTCAACAGCCGTCCGTCACCCGCTGCTATCAATACCCGCGTAATTCCCACTTACACCCAACTTGCCCTATTTATGGTACAAAAAGGGCGAAAGCGTCGAATATATCATATATTTTAGACCCTCTGTGAAAAGCAAAAATTTGTTTGCGTTATGAGAATAAAATAAAATTAATCCATTATCTTTGATTTTCATTAGCCACCGTTAAAATATTAATACATTAAAAAATCCCAAATAAACAGTACACATATTCTACTAGGAACCGGATAGTCAAAAACCAAAAAGTTGATTTGTCTGTGTGCCACAGAATGTTATTATTATATAGAAGATACCATATAGAATATAATTTCATATGAAATGTAAACTAATACAGGGGTTTTCGTTAAATTATCTTTCAGTTAGCATCTCTCTGCAGAGCCAGACCTTCCAATACAGCATTTTAATCTCTTTTATAATTTTGTGCAATAGCTACGTCTCAACCATTACACAAGATGAGTCGTCATCAAATAGTCAATATTGTTATTTACAACTTGATTCAACTTTTCTTGTATGCATTACTTAATCAACATGCGTCTTGTAGTAATTTATCTTTTAATTTTAATTTAATTTTTGTTAAATATGTTTATCACTAGTCGATCTTTATCTTTACACCATTAAACAGTACAACAAAAACTAAAAACTTTTTAGCACACATTACCCACGTCAAGAGTAAAAAAATGTGTTCGATTGAAATTCGGGTAATATTAATTAATTTGATACCGTCTCAGAATAATCAATCAGCGTTAATAACAGTTTAAAACCATTCGTGTGCTTATCAGTATTTTACACAAATAATATAAAAAACGCTATAAGTTCAGTCGTCAGTCAGTGGAAATGTCCCATTACGTCCACAGCACACATCTCGACGATTCTTACACAACCACTATCGTTGGTACCAAGCCACGTGTATGGACACAAGAGCCATTTTAACACGGACCAAGATTGCGAGCTGCACTTGTGATTTTGAAGAAAATTTTTGCTGTTTTATATCGAGAAATTCAGTTTTGAGTTATTGGATTTGCAGTTAAACAATTGAATTGTTAGATGTTTTAAATCCGCCCATCAAGGGCCTATAAACTAATACAATGACTACTCTTACGTAACGTTATAATACTTATAATGTATAATATTCCATTCATTTTATGCGCAATTTTTTACTTCATCATTTATCTAGTCAATCAGCCTCCAGGTTAACAGTTCAGTAGGTGACAGACCTTTCCTCACAACATGTTTATGGGAAGAAATAATCTACCATGCGGGCCCAATGCCGATGTTGGATGTTAACGATTTCAATCGTGACCCGATCAAGATCCTCCTACTACCATTAACTTAGGACCGTATTCTGGAACGAGACTCAACATTGATCTTTATTTAAATTGAAAGGGATAGCGCTATATACGACAAATAGCGGAATCCCTTTCTAACCATATTTAAGCAAAGATCAATGCTTGAGTCCTCGTTCTATAATACGGGCCTTAGAATGGTTCCTAAAATAGTGTTCAGAACCAACAACTTCACGTGCCTTACTAGCTTTTGAAGAAAACAATTGAAAGCAGATAATTAAAGAATACTAAATCCATGAAATGCCCTTTCATAATTCAAGTCTCAGATATTGTGAAAATTACATTGTACAACTTATGCCTATATTCGAAACTATGGTTTAACAAATATAATATGCTTTCATGCTAAATTGAAACTCACTAACCTTTGTAGTAGCAAGGTAAATAAGTACAGAATATTAGCTTTAATTTACAGAAACATTTCGCAATATTGCTTTGACAACTTCATTGACCTAGATTTTTGATTCTACCTTAGAATTACTTTTGTGCCTTTACTCCGTATTTCATCAATGAATAAAAAATCTAAGTATTCCTAAAGGCTCCCTTGAGTCTCCTTCACGCATTCCTTAATGAGTCCTACAAGAAAGAGCCAAGACTGAACCCAATTTATTTGGAGCACCTTTGAAGTAAATAACATCAAATAACCACAGTATCGAGAGCATGCCTTCGCGTATACATATTCATATTTAATTTGTATCTTTAATTACCGTCTTGCGTCTAGTCTCTCGAATACCTCATGAATAATATCAAGAGAATCGCTTAAATATTACACACAGTTAGTGACGTGCTTACTTAGTGTTTGCAGATGGCACGAAAATTAATATACTAGACGAGTTCATATTATTTGATGTAGATATTGCTTAGATACACAATCAACTAACTAGATGCACAAACAAATTGTTATATTTATGACACAAAATATTTGTTAAAATGTTGACCTTGAGGCGTCATTAAAAGGGTACAAAATCAAAAGCACAAGCATACTATGTCACTTTGGCATGTAGCGACGTAATTATGAATGAAAATTTTGCCCAGAAAACGCAATAGGCAAAAGTTTGCCGCGAATACTTTTTGGGTGAGATTGTGCATTTAGTTTGTTTATTGATTATCTAAGAAATATTGTAAAGATCTCGTAGCGTAACGAATTTATACGATTTTTTAAAATGTTAATAATAGTAGGCAAAAGAGCTAACATTTTATCCAGTGGTCAGTCATAACATTACCTATGAACATTTGTTAGATAAGTGATCTGTTGTGATTTTTATAGAAAGAGACGGAATTTGTCTCAATTCAAGAAATATATCCTGTGCTTACTTACTTACTGTGTACCTTTACTTGTACTCTACTGGACCCCGACGCTCCATTAATTCTTTTTTATTCCATAAGTAGGCAGTTTACCTGATGGGAAGTAATTCGGCCATCCATGGACACTCGCAACACCGAAATACCAACGTATTTCCATGGGTAGTAGACATATAAACGACAAATATAAATAAAGATAACAAAATGAAAACAGACACTGTCATTAAAATTAAAACTCACGTAAACGTAATCCATTTGTGGGAAAAAGACTACCAGAAGATATCGTTGATTAACCTATGCACGAAATTAATTCTGATAGTAATCAAATATAGTTTCATTTTCGAAACTGTTACGAACTTGCGTAATAGCATCACTATTTGTGGTCAGATCTCCGAAAACCCAAATTGTCACCTTTTTGCTAGTTTGCTTGAAGGCGAAAAGGGCATAGTGGTTACAAAAGGTCTCGACCAACTAATAAAATATTTGTAATGGACTGCCTCTTCGAAGAATGGGGTAACCACCGGCCAAAATATGCTGAGCTCTGGAAGTCGGTCAATCGAACTTTTACACGGCCGCGATCATACTCGCGTGAAGGGTTAGAGGGTTCAAAAGAAAATAGTCGCCAATGTACGATATATCACAATGCGTTAGTGGTAGTGACATGGGCCAAGCACACAGTTTTGGATGTAAAGTGTTTTGGGAAGGGACCAATTTTCATTTGCATTGTGCTTTTAAATTATGCGGCTGGGAATTTGCCACAATGTACTTTTTTTGCGTAACCAGCAAAGCTGATATATGTATTCCAATGTGAACATTAATGTTTATTTATTCATGGAAGTATTCCTGTTTGAATGAGTGCCTTTTGTAAATGTTGCCAAGGATATCTTGTCAATTTAACTTGGAAAATGGAAAATCCTTTTTGAGCAAATTTTATTGAGTTTTATATCAATATTTGGTCTAAATTAAAGATTTCACGTAACTATATCAAACCCAAATACAACAAAAATTATAAAAATTTAAAGCTTCCAAAGAAGAAAATAAAATGATTACTGGTTTTCCAGGAAAAGTATACACAACACAATTCAATACTAAAGAAAACAAATTGTTAAATTTTAATAGTGAGCGAATAAAGACGCAAAATAATATACTCGTTGTTAAGGAATTTCCAACACCAATTTAGTTACCTATCTGAAAAATTGGCACTGTAAAATGATTAACATTTTGACTTTTTTATTGACTATATTAATGTAATTCACACTCAAAAGGTTTGCGTTCCAAAGTTTCCTGAAATATTATATTACGAACTATTCTAGATTTTACTTGGCCTCATGAAAACTTATGAAGGCCAAGCCTAAGAATAATACTTCTTTTCGTGTTTACATAGCTTTTCTTTTCCCAAGCCTAAGACTAATACGTCTTTTCGTGCCTAAATAGCTTTTCATTTCATAATTCTCTATTTCTGATTTCTAAAATCGGATTACCTGAAAGAACATCACAATTGTCATACTTTTTCCATTTATTTTATATTAGAGTGAGAAGAGAAAAATATTTTTATGATTGTTTATGGTTACTTATACATTAATACAACCGGATATATTGCAGCTTTTTTGTTTGCATGTATAATGCTGAAATATTATAAGTAGATCCCACCATATAACTAGCGCTGCAGCAGTCTTGTAAGCTGTGGCATTTGTTAAGGTTTGCATTTGCTGCTTTGGGGCGTGTTTATAACTATCATTTTTAAGTTTATAAGCCGTGGGACACGCTCCAATCTCCCCAAAAACAAACCTGTGCATTTTAACGCTGTTTTATTTTCGTCTGTTTTGTTCCGTCTTATTATTTCTAACTTTAATTAAGTTTTCTCAGTTTTCTGGTATCTTATTGTAGGTATCGTGTGTATGTTCTTATGTGTGTGTGTGTGCTATATTCCGTTTTTATTTCCTTTATTTGCTCTTCCAACTGGCACAATTAGCTGACTTGTATGAGGCAGACTACAATGTTCTTTTTCAAATGGTGGAAAATCGAGGTACCCCGCGCAACGTGACTTGCCTATGTTATCAGGCGAGCAACATAAATAACTTTCCAAAAGCCTCTACCGCTGAATTGCTAGTATCGTTACATAGATCGTAATTGCAGCCATCAGAAGTCGAAACTATGGTATGAAATTTGAATGATTTTGATTGAATTATATAAAGGAAAATAATAAAGTTATAGGTTCTAAAAATATCACCTACGTATCCTAGGAGTCTGAACGTTTATTTAGTACGATTTGTGATTCGGGAGTCGTGGGTTTGAATACCAAGGGAAACGCATACATGATACTCGTAGTAAAAAAATATTTACACGGAGCATACACCAAAATATTTTCTGCACCATGAAATTATTCTCTGACTGTCTGTCTGTTTGTTCCATGTGATCTCTGAAACGGCTGGATGGATTTGGACGGAACTTTTTTGCAGGTAGCTTATGTAATAAGGAAAAACAAAGGCTACTTTTATTATAGACAATACTTTTATTTTGGAAGCTGCTTGTTTTTAGGTTATGGTTCACTGCAGGAGAATATAATCTGACAACGCAGGTAATTCCGCAGGAAACAACTAGTATGTAATCCGCTGCATATGCTGTAAGGAAGATAAGAAGTCTCACTGATATTGAGACTGCAAGACTTGTGTATTTTAGCTATTTTCACAGCGTGATATCTTATGGTCTACTTTTGTGGGGATCTGCTGCTGATCTACAAACAATTTTTGTATTGCAGAAAAGAGCCATCCGTGCCATATACGACCTTAAATCACGTGACTCACTAAGGGAATTATTTAAACAAATAAATATTTTAACATTACCGTCTCAGTACATTCTAGACTGCGTCATCTATGTACACAAAAAATTACACGTTTTTTCAAAAAAGTCAGATAATCATAGTTTGAACACTAGGAACAAACACACACTTGCCATTCCAAATCTTAGATTGCAAAAGGTTGGGAACTCATTTGTGGGATTAAGCATTAAAATATTTAATAAGCTACTACAAAATGTAATTGATTTACCCCTGCATAAGTTTAAGTCTCATGTAAAGTCGATTTTAATAAAAAAAGCTTACTATATTGAAGATTATATAAATGATAAAAACTCATGGACATGTTAATTTCCACGCCTGCACTACTTTTGTTTTTTTTTTGGTATCATCTATTTAAATTTATATAATACTTAACTGCTTAATAGTACTTTTGTAGATTATTATATTTTTATCAATACTTAATATGATAAAAATTGTAAATATAATTTGCTTTATATAATTATTTTGATTACAAATGATTCTGTATTCAACACATTTTTTTTTGACAAGAGTAACTACTGAGTTTCTTGCTGGTTTCTTCTCAGTGGAAAACTACCTCCCGAACCAGTGGTAGCTTCATTTGACATTCATAAGTATTCTATAAGGACCTAAACTAAATAAACACTTTTCATTTTCATTTTCATAATAGAAGATATCCAGCGCAGAGTAAAGTCAGATATAGATGCATCACTTGGATTGCAATAAATGCATTCATCAATTCCGTTGCCCTATATACAAGTGGAATCTTACTCCGATATTGTAGACCAGGAGCTAGTATCGCATAGTTGGTGTTATTGACTAAGAGTTAATTATTTTTTTTCTGAAAAAGTTTTATGGTTTCTTACTTACATCTTTATAAATAAAATAAATCTAATAACACTTACTGTAATTATGTATATATCTCCGTAAAATAAAGTGATTTTAATAAAAATGTTCCAGGTAGATCTCGACTGACTTATATTTATGACAACGGCGGCAGCATTGTATTCTGAAAGACGTGCAATGAAAATGAGATTGATTGAAATCTAACAATTTCATATTTTTTTGTAAAAAACAACTTTTTATTTCTATTTCGACACATGTTATTCGTGACGGGCATATATCTCAACACCCATAAACAAAGACTTATTTATTTGTGTATTGATTTATGGCTGCTCTTCGATGTCTGTTATTTTACACTTTACCATAAAGATTTATTTTAGGTAGTTAAATTTACATACTATTGTTATATAACCTGTTAAAACTTTCAATCCATGGAAGGAGATTGCGGTTAATTTTGATTTTACCTCGAAAGAATATACGAGTATATGAAAAGATAGAAGAATTGTTTATTCTGTGACAGTATACAATATTACCTTAAACATAAGAACTTAAGTCTAAAGACACAGAAAAGTTAAGGTACACGCAGCATTAGCTGCATAAGCCATGGTGATGAAGACACCATGATGCTGGTCTTGATATGTTCTTGCTTTTATTTTTTACAATATTATTAAGAACATATATTAAAAATAGTACAAATACTAGTGTGTACGTTTTTTCATCGTTTTGATAATATGGTGTAAGATACTTGCTTAAATTGGCTAGATGGCTGTAAATCAGAATATATATCATTTTTTTTTTATTCAGAATATAATGTTCCAGCAACAGGGTCCCGTACTATAAACTTCATAGTAGTTGATCAAATAATTGGAAAGCAGCGAGGGCAGTCTTTCCCGCACGGTGCATGCTGCGGTCGCCTCACACCACTCTTGCCACAACCCAAAACCAACTTTGGATAGATCAGGTAAATTTACCGTACAAATTTTTGGTTGTTCTTGAACTTTCTCCGTTTATTTCACGAATCTGAATCTTTATGAAGATATTTAATCATTATGAAGATATTTAATCTTTATTTCATTTTCCTTAAAAATCAAAATCCGATAAGCCATTACATAAATTACTAAATTTCAATTTTCATCGTAACAAAACATTCAGCAAATAACCGATTACACGGCGCAAATCCGTTTTTCCATTGTATAGTGTCATAGTTCATTCTTCAGCTACATCGCTAAGTAAAGACTTCCATTAATTTATTAATAACTTCAGCTCTAGTCTGCCCAAATATTTCATTTTTCTTCCATTCCAACATAATACAATCCTTTCCTGGCTGCTTCTCTAATCTTTCTGTGTGTTTTTTTTTCTATGAAGATGATATGATGTGATAAAGAAGCTCTTATTTTTAGATAATGTATGCGTGCATGTTGCATTATTACATTCATTAATCTGTCAACAAAATAAAACATTCCACCCAAGTCAGGGAGATTTGCCAGTAACTCACCCCGCGAGCCCTTCAGGATTTCGCCAATAACGACTATCATTATAAGATAGTAACAATGAAATTTTAACGTCCGTCTCAGCCTAGTTAAACTAAAAGCATAATTATTGTTATGTTTTGAGAAATAGGATAAATTGTTATCCACGTATACAAATTTATGAAAGACCTCAAAATGTTCAAGAGTTTCAAACAACTTGAATAGTTCAAAGTGTTCCTTTAACAACATCATTTTCAAAACTGGTGATATTCCGTTTAGAACTAAAATACCTTGCAGTACCGGACTACTTAGTAATACCATACCGGTGAACAATACACAAGGAATTAATCCAAAGACCTCAGATCTGGTTCATTTAATACTAGACACATCTCAAACGAACAGACAGATAATAGTATAACAATGGCTAGCAATATAGTTCCCGTTTAGACTGTATCTAATGTGCTAACACAAAGGAAACGTGGGTATGGTACAATTAAGAGCCTTGCTTTCAGATATCACATATTTAGTTACACTGCCCTATAGGGCATAGTGATCTATACATAAGCTTCCCATCAGGGGTTTGGTCATTAAAATCATATAGGAAGCTTTACAAGAGTTGAAAACATGTAATTTCCTAAAATGTCTTTATTCAAATAAATGTTTTGCAGATACTTTTGAATCGTCAATTATTAATATTATTTGTATTTGTTATGAATCTAACATCGCTTCGGAAATCGTAGTCTTCGAGAAGAGACGGCAAGAAACTAACTAGTGCAGTACCAGTGCTTTTTTGTTTCTTCACCGACTTATCCCGCGCACTTAGGCGTAGCGCTAGCGCTGGTGCCTCAATTTTTCGGCATTGAGCCTCCATCAATGACTGATAGCAACTCGTATTTTTTGTTTACCTCATTATTATTTCAAAATGAATATTTGTGTAATTTGAGACAGCTTGCTTCCTCCTTCCTTCATTTATTTATAAAATACTGTAATGCATTCTCAATATATTCATATCAGCCTATAACATCACACTGAAAGCCATAGGCTTTTAAACACAGCATAGCTATGAGGATATTGGGCCGTTACCCACAACACGGCCGATAAATCCGATGACTAACATTTACAGACCCATACACCACCAGTGGTGCTAGCTAGCGGTGGTATGAACCGAAAGGAAACACGCTAAACGCTACGACATCCAGCCGTCATATTACTAAGCTTATCACAAATGTTTAGAGTATATAATATCTTGTAAAATTAACAAGTATTCCTTGTTAACGAATCCACTACTTTCAGTGAGAAATGTTGAGAGCGAATTTACACAGAGCGTACCTCGATTCTAGTTTTAATTGAATTTCAAGTTTGGGAGTTCGCTCTTTCGGTGATGGTAACTGTGTTTTGTAACAACGAAACTCTCGTTTCTCGTGTTATGTTTGGCATTTTCTTGCGTCGTTGCTGTGGTAAGAATACTACACTAAGGATTCTGTTAGTTAAAACGTACTAATTAGCAAGTTGTTGGTGAGAATGTTTGCTTTAAATATTTGTGTAAAAGTTGATGTAAGGCAGCAACCGATGATTTTTTTATGATATCAATTAAACAGGACGGTCCGGACGCTCATCTGATGGTAAATGATACGTCTGGCCATGACAGAGCGACATAGAAAGAGACCAATAACTAAAAGTTATTATTCTCCATCAATGCCGCACTGCGCCCGTCACACGAGACAACAGATGTTAGGTCTCTTATATCCGGTAATTTCAGTAGCTACAGTGCCCTCATCCCGAAACACAAAAGTGCATACCAACTCTTATTTTACAGGACTATATCTGGCAGTGCGGTAGGACCTATCTATACTAAGTATCAAGTCTCCCACCGAGTAATGCGACTGAAAAGTTTTACAGTAAAGGTATCGTGTGTATGACACACACTAATCCTACTTGATATATAACAAAAAAAAGTTTTATTACATTTATGAAAAAATACCTACTAAAAAATATCAATTTGAAAGGACCTAATTCTGATTCGCTTACCTGATGACTTTTACTTTAAGGTGTACTCTAAGTGGGAGTATCATTATTTAGCTCGATATTTTCAAAATATCCAGACACTCGGGCTAAATTGCCAGATTTTTTTAATGTGGGGCCAAATTTTGCAGCACAAAGGTCTTTTTTTGAATTTTTGACGTAGCGGATATGATCAAAGAATAAACTTTACACGCAATCAATTAATACACAATACGAATCAAGATGCAACCCCTGATGAGTCCTGTCAGGTATTAAGATCATTGCAAGATATTTTGGATGGACGCCATAAGAGTAGTTCAAGACTACTCTTATGTACGTCTTTATTTTTCCACGTCTAACTATTTAGTAGTGACATGTGATAGTTCACCGCGACTTTTCATAATTTTTATCTTGATTTAAATTTAACTTGGGAAACATGGTATATAAATCTTTTTTAATTTCACAGAATGGAAAGGCTGTGCAAGTTGGTGCTACTCCTAGTAACTTTCGTCATATTTACGACCAACTGTGAGGGTCACGCACGTGTTTTCACCAGGTGCCAGTTGTCCAGGGAGCTGCTCCGCTACAACTTTCCCAGAAGTCTTATATCACACTGTAAGTATATGTAGTTGCTCAATTTCAATTTTGTCTATCATATTTACTATATCTTAAAAAACTTACATTAATAGAAGAGTAATTTGTCACGAACATTATTTATTTTCTTTCAACAAATTTAGTTCTAAGTCAATAACAACGCACAAAAGATAGTACCTTTCAACGTTTGCAACCTAACTTAGTATATTTTATATTCTTCTGCGTAAGTGTAAGCTAGTCAAACTACTATACATACCATTTCAATTATTTTCTGCAAATTGCAACTAAACCTAGCCAAAGATAATTTCTAAAATTACTTTCATCGATAAACGAGTATTATAATAGGTATCCAAACAAACAGTTGGCTTTTACGCATTTGAAAAATATAACAATGACGGAGATGTTCTTTGTCTTTTAGATATTTGAAACATTTTTCAAAATTCAGAAAATAAGTCATAACTTTGATAGCGACAACATAAGTACAACATTTGAATACGGAATATATTACCAATTATACACGTGGATTTGCACAAGATGTGCAAACTGCGTCACGTTTGCGAGCATGTCTCCCCGCGATGTCGGGAGGCCACGCTTGTACCTAACGCGGGTTTAATGCATCCTAACGAACGCTAATCCCGGGGGTCCTGAATAGTGTAAGGCTAGGACACATATGTGTTGATTCTGAAATAGTGGCGTAAGGTGTTTTTGGTTGACTGGAAAATAAGAGGATTTGTTCGAACAAGTTTGATTATTGTTTTTATGAAGCTTTTAACAATGTAGCCCTCTTGCTAATGTACATCTGCTAATAATAACAAAGTTTAATGGTTTTTTTTTTGGTTACTTGTAAGATAGGTATTAGATGTTAAGCACTGTATATATCAACATAAGCTTTACTGCTGTATTGTTTGATTGTTTTTCCCAACACCTATTAAATTTTTGTTTAAAGTGCAGATGCTAACTAACGTATAGATATTTTGTGATCGTATCTAACAATTTTACTGCATATTCGCCTCTCAGCCTGAATAAAAGATATAAGATAACCAAACTGATATAATATAAGGCAAAGGTCCTAAAAAGCATCTACTCGCACCTATGTATAAATCTCTCTGTTCACGGTGTCCCTCAGATACAAAATCTCAAAGCTCTATGTATACCCCATACCTAAGGCGACATATAACAGTTGCATTAACGCCTGCAGCGCGCTAATCAGTGAGCCACGTCGACTTCGACTCTCGCGAGGCAAGCACAATATATTGAAATTATAATCGCTTCCTTAGCGCACGGCTCACTAAGGGTACCAGTTTGTGCCCCACTTTATTCATAGTGCTTGATTGAAATGTTTCGCTAACGAGTTTTCGGCTTCAGCTGTTCCATGTGTCTAACAAATTAATTTCTTTAACATATATACGAATAATGCAAATGGAAAACCCTTTTTTATTTATTTCGTATGAACTTTTCACTATTCGCCACCGATAGCCTTCGTAGTTTCACCGAGCAAGTGGCGAACGCAGATGATTAAGGCTATGTATTATATATATGGATATTTTATTATGGCTGGCTATTATAGTCATCAGTGTGGATATATCTATCTCTCACGATCGTAGTCTACTGTATATTGGATCTAGGTGAGAACCAAAATTACTGGAAAGACATAGTTCACCATCAGATAGGTGGTCTATTTGTAAAACTAATTGAATGAACAAATGATCAAACCACTTTCAATTCCGTGTAAGTAGGTGTTTCTTTTCCTTTCTAAATTTATCACCCAACACGATAACAAACCAATTTATTTCTTAAAGCTGAAATCAAACGAAAGTCACAAGAACGCAAATCAACGGTAATACATTTTTATTTGAAAACACTGTTATGGATTTCAAAATCTTACAGGTAAGTAAAAAAGAACACCCATCAAAGACCATATAACTTTTTTCAAATAAACTGCGGCCCAAATACGCCAAATCCAAGCGAATTGTAAACAAAATTAAATACGTCGACTTCCAAATTCTTAATTCAAATAATAACATTAAATGCGGAGGAGTAACCAAATGAATTGCTCTCAGCGACCTTAATACGGGCCGTTCAGACCTCGCCGAGAGATCTCTTATTTGCATAAAAAGGGAACATCATTCGGATGACAAAACATTTCTGAATCCCCTTTCATTTAAGTTTAAAATTGTTAGAACTGCTTTAATTGACAGTGTACAGGGACGAAGGCGCGGGAGCCATGTTCTAATCGGAATTAATTCAAATTAATACGGCTGACGCTATAATGCTGGGCGGTTTGGTTTTAGGCTTACCTTTTTCAGACTAGCTATATGCCTAGATGAAGGGTGACACATGTATAACTAGATGTCGTGATAAAGTTTACGCAGTGATTAGGCTTACTATTTTTGCTTTAGACCTACCTATATCTGAATAGCCCATATATTATGTGTTATGTATGTTATGCCGTCTTCTCCCGAGTTTTTGAACCACAGTTTAAACTAACGCTCAGATCACTAGTCCACGGAGGCAGTTAGAAACAGTAATGAAGGGTGATACTGATGATAATTTTGATGATATAAAAACTGTTTTTTTTATTTTATGAGTAAACGGGATGGCAAGTGATACGCCTGACCATGAGAGATGCAGTGTTCAAGAAAATTAATAACAGTAAGAAGTCATAATTTTCCGTCAACACTGCTCGTACTCGTCACCCGAGACGTCAGTTGTGAGGTCTCTTATACCTGGTAATTTTACTACTAGCAGTGTACTCATCCCGGGACACAGACATGAAAAATAATCTTTTCACGGGATAATATCTAGCACTGCAGTGGTAGTAATTTTAAAAAAACGTAGTAATTTTACGTGTATTCCTTGCAGGGGTATGCATAATCGAGCGTACGAGTAACAGAACAACGGACAGAGTGACCCACCTCAACAACTCATATACAAATTATGGATTATTTCAGGTAATATACATTTTATATTACAACATATATGTATACTGGATAATTTATTTGTGAAGCAGATAGCCCATCTAGCAAGTGACAACTAACGAATGGTCTCCAAAGAACAAGACCTCAGTAGTTTCTTTCCGGAGTTGACTGAAGGTAGCTTAAAGGTCTTACTAACAAACAGGTCTTACGAGAACACAATACGAAGTAAGTCACTTTCTGTATTTTTTTCCATTCATTAAAATTATGTATAGTAGTCGCCTTTATCCTATTAGTGAAATTATAAATAGTACTAGTAATAAACTCAGATAATTAACTCATGAAGTATTGTATTTATTCTCTTGTCGAGTGTACATTTTCTTTGTAGAAATAAATTGGTATAGTTTATCAAAATTGAATGGCCCCAAACCTAGTTATTACAACCATAATGTCACGCTCTTTTAATAATAAATCCTAACACTAACCTACTTAAATCTACAAGCATATCGAATGTCGTAAGATGGTCAGATTATTATAGAATTTATGCCCTTTAATAACATATTCCGGTAATCAGTGCCCACGGGAGTTAATTATGTTACTTGCAAAGGGTATAACATGATACGGCCATTATTTTGATACCAATATCGGTTAATCTTATCAGTTAATTCAAGTCATACAGGTATTAGTTAATAGTCGCACAAAATACTATTATGTGGAATAAGATTGTATGACAAGATTAGAAATTATGTTATTACAGAAAAGTGTGTGAAAAGTATAAGACGACCCATTTGGCGCATTGGTAGGAGCGTCGACTACTACACCAAGGGTTCCGTTTTTGATCACCGAGCAGTACAAATATTTGTGTGCATGAACATGTCTGTTGTAATGGTCTGGGTGTTTCACATATAATATGTATGTATTTATAAAAAAAAGTATATAAGTATGTTTATCCGTTGTTTAGTACCCGTAATACAGGCCTCACACTTATCTTGGGGCTAGATGGAGCTGTGTGAATGTCAGTGAATATTTATTTATTATTTATTTATTTATAGTAATACTGTTTAAAAAGATGGCCACGTATATTACCGCGAATATCTGCTCATAGCCTGCTCAATGACGTCATACCCATATCAATAACCCAAGTCAACGCGTCACACGCATCTAAATTTTAATACCGTCGTTCGAACACAATAGATTATATATCAGGCTTAATAGAATTTTGATTCGCTCCAGCACCTATTTGCATGGTAATGAGAGCTGCAGGTCCGACGCTCGAGCGATATGCGTAATATTGATTTTGTAGATGCATAGGCAATTTTTTGCCGCGGACACTTTTTGAGTGAGATCTAGCACCTTTCTTTTCAATCCACCTGACTGCCTGCAAAGTTACTCCCGGGTCACGCAGCGGTATAAACCACGCGTCTCGTCACCCTGCCTCGTTCAGACGCACTTTTGAATTTGGTTCCAAATATATTTTAAATTTCAGTTAGTATTTACCCTTTTTTATTTTATTATCTATTTTATATGTGGGCATAATGTACTATGTGCCATGCTGATATCAAAACATATTACAGAATATCAAAATGGTTCTCCTGGGTTATCCCTAAGTAATTATCAAAAATCCGAGATACATATAACATCGAGCTCTTTTTAAAGTGTACAATAATATTTTTATTAAATCTAACTTTCAGGATTCAGACAGCAATTGCAATGTCACGCAAACTACTTATCAGAGAATTAAGGTAGTGAATGATATAACTTTAGACGAATTTTCCGAAACAAATAAACAAATACTAAAAAGGCCTTTCTTCAAACTTTAAAATTTGCGCATCGTTAGTAAATTTAATGTACCTAAAAGCTGCAAATTTTTGATGAATCAAACCCTGTCTCTTGTCCCCACGCATGACTTTTTAAGGCCCTGTAAAAATATTATTACACTCCCCGTTGATTTTGTACGAAAACAAGATGGTTTAAAAGCAAATTCCTAAATGAGAGCATTGATGGTTCAATGAATGTTTATATGCAAAGTTTATTGTGGTTCATATCAATGTTATGTTGTTGATTCATAATATTTCCCAAATTGTTATTTTATTTGTTGCTTGAACGCAATAACCAAAAGCTTAAACATACAATTCGCTACATCAAACACAGCAACATGTACACCCAATAAACACGTGTTCATTGACATACAGAATGCTCAAAGCATATTAAGCTAATCGGCTGTACCGTCGTACCATAACAATTTCGAATCGGTCCATTTGAAACGAGCCAGCGTCCGTTTTGACTGCCCCACTTACATGCATTTGCACGGGCAAATATGAGTTTCAAATGTACTGTACGTTGCAGTGAATATCTAATAGCAAGAAACAAATAGGGGTCGTTTGAGGGATTGTGAAGTTTAATCGATATAGGCATCGATTTCTTTGTGCCTATATACCTATCTATGCTATCTTTAAAACTATGCCACAGATTTGATGCGGTTTTTAATAGAATGAGTGATTAAATAGGAAGGTTTATATGAATAAGAACACCCAGTATGGCTACTTCCCATATGGTTAACTTCCCATTTCGTAAACCTCAAATTATACCTATCAAAAACTTGCGTTTCGTAAACATCTATTTTTTCATACATTTCAACATTTATTTCTTCATACATTTAATCCAATTTGGTAAACTTTGTTACTATTGTTATTTTGTACGATACAGTCAGTGTCAAATTAAATTGAAAGTAGATAAATACTGTGAACTAAGATGGATGCCAGAATTAAACACACTCGCATAAGGGAGGATGCCATCAAAGTACAACCAATGTTGGCGGCACCGTGCGACAGAACCTCGAAAATACACTGCTTTCAGAAGCACTACAACATAGAACTTCTACCTGAATGGCACGACTACTCGGGCATAAACGAGCTGAGAATCTACACGGATGGATCAAAAACAACCACGGCACAGGTGTTGGAGTGTTCTCCGACGAACTTAATATAAGAATATCTAGCACCCTTGGTATGCATAACAATGTCTATCAAGCGGAGTGTGTCGGTATTACAAGCAACGCAAGCCGTAGAGACCAGAGGAGTCACGGACACGCGCATACGAATACTTTCTGACAGCGCCTCTGTACTCCAATCACTAAAGAAAAACACCTTCACATCCAAATTAATGCTAGAATGCCATAACGCGTTAGAACGCGTCTCGGTGCGTAACAGAAACACAGTGACACTACAGTGGATCAAGGGACACAGTGGGTCACGTGGAAACGATGCAGCGGACGAGCTGGCGAGAGAGGCTCAAAAGCCAAAGCCATCGGACCGGAGCCAACTATACCAATCCCTTTTAGCCAGCTCAAGAGCTGGATAAGAGATTACACACAGACTTTAGCAGCGGAATGGTGGACCTCGACACCAGGGTGCAGGCAGTCCAGGGAGGCCATGCCTTCCCTGGACAGGAAACTGTCCAGGCGTCTTCTACGCATGGACAGGAATAGCCTTAGACTGGTGACGGGGACCATCACTGGACACTGCGCACTTAACAAACACTTCTACACGCTAGTATCACGGACAGTCCTCTATGCAGAGCGTGCATGGAGGAGGAGGAAACGGTGGCGCATGTGCTTCTTAGGTGCACTGGCGTAGCTCAGATCCGCAGGGAAACTATCGGCTCACCGGTAACAATCGCGGACGCCCTGAGGAGACCGGGAAAACTAATCTGTTTTTGGAGGGAGGTAGGCTGGCTGGAGTGACCAGAAGGCCGCCATTTAATCCAATTTGGTAAACTTTGTTACTATTGTTATTTTTGTACGATACAGTCAGTGTCAAATTAAATTGAAAGTAGATAAATACTGTTATTTTTGAGATCTGCGGCGGGTGCGTGCCTATTATAAGGTGCAATACCCATGCGAAGCCGGGGTGGGTCGCTAGTAAAGAATCATCATCATCATCATCAGCTCATTATACGTCCCCACCGAGGGGCACGAGCCTACCAGTATAGGGTGATTAGGCCTTAGTCGTCCACGCGGGCCCAGTGCGGATTGGACGACTTCACACACAACCTTCGAATCTCTTCGCAGGCGTGCATGAAGGTTTCCTCACGATGTTTTCCTTCACCGTAAGAAAGGAAAACAAGGTAGGAAATCAGTGTGTTAAGAGTATTTCTCTACAAGTATTTGAAGCTCCTTGGCAAAGGCCCAAATCAATATTATTAATTTTATGCTAAGCCAACTACCCCCTTAAGTGAGTAAAAGGAAAATTGACAAAGGCAAGCGCGACTCCTAAACAGGATTCCGTAGCCGTCTTTATTGTCTTTCAGTAAAAAACGGCATATGACATGACAAAACATTAGTCATCAAACCAAGTAAGTTAATTCTCAACAATAAAGATTCATCCTACACCAATAGTCAGAGTTTCTTAACCTTCTGAAATGTGATAAACACGAATACAGTTTTAACATATTCGAGATTATAACTGCATAAATCTATCGAGCAGGGGTACTGAACCATTTGATTCAGAACGGACTGACTAGCTGCCTATTAATACCAGTGAATCCGAATGTGCACCGTCAACAGTTGAAATTCTGGTAAATCAGCAGTTGAAACTTATTTTATCAGTTTTATAGATGTCATAATTTTTAATATAGGATAATCGGCTGTTTTCACTTTTTTGATCTTAAGCCAACCATGTCAGGAATAATACCTCGATTTAAGGGTAACAATTTTAATACTAGGAATAGAAACAAACTTGCTGTTCCGGACTTGAGACTACATAAAGTAGGCAAATCTTTTATAGGAAGATGTATAAAGTTTTTCAATAAGGTACCGCAGAATATTGTCGAGTTACCTTTACACATGTTTAAAGCTAGAATAAAAAACCACCTTTCTAAAAAAGGGTACTACACTATTGACGAATATTTATGTGATAAAAATCCTTGGTCTTAAATTGCTCAGCTATTTCAGTGTTTATGATATATTGTTACATTAAGTAATTGTTTTTAAAAAAGGCTACACTGTTGAGTTTTCTTGGGTGCTTCTTTCTCAACAGGACAATCCACTGAAGCGCTTTTTTTTCAAAGCATCAAAATTCATATTTTTAGTTTTGTATTTTTAATTGTTTTTTATTTAAAACCTAATTTGAATAAAGAATTTTGAATTTGAATTTGAAATATGTGTAATACCAGAAATAGGATAACAATGTAGTTAATAATAACGCACCGTAAACCGTTAAACAGAAAAAAATGCTTATTAGGAAACCGATTTAAAAATATCTTGCGGTTCAATATATTTTTGCAGTCTGTACTGAATTTGTATCAGTCAGATTTTCTGATAGCAATATGTACGTACAACAATAACGGCAATATCATTGACTGCCAAAACGTTCGCTTTAATACGGTTAATGATTTTAGATTACATCTATACACTAATCATCAAATAGGTATGTATTAACGGATACATTTCTTGTTAACATGACTGAGAATCTGCTTTAAAAAATGATGTTTAAAATCGAAAATATATATATTTGTGGTGGCTCAATGGTGTGGACTGTTGGCCTCCGATCGGGAGGGCGCAGGTTCAAATCGTGCGTACCAATGTGATTTCGTATTTCGAAATTATATGTACGCTATCCGACGCTCTTACGGTGAAGGAAACCTGCGCACGCCGGTAAAGTGATTCCAAGGTTATGCATGAAGTCGTCCAATCCACACTGCGCCCGCGTGGATTACTAAGGCCTATACACCCACGTATGGGTAGGCTCGTGACCCTCGGTGGAAATGTTTAATGAACTGATAATAATGATAATGAAACTCGGTAGTGAGTCGTCTAAGTAGGTACCACCGCAGCGCCAGAGATCGTCCCGTGAAATAGGGGTGATGTGCACTTTTGTGGACTTTAGAGCATTGTAGCTAGTAAAATTACCGGGTATCAAAGACCTAACATCAGCTGTCTCGGATGACGAGCGCAGTACGGCATTGATGGTGAATCATAAGCATAACTGTGTAACAGTTGTTATCGGACTGTCTGTCTGTCTGTTCTGTCGTGGTCGGACGTATCACTTTACCATGTGGAAATTTGGCCGTCGCCCATTTTGCAGGCACATCATCATCAGCTCATTAAACGTCCCAACCGAGGGGCACGAGCCTACCCGTGTAGGGTGATTAGGTCTTAGTCGTCAAAGCGGGCACAGTGCGGATTGGACGACATCACACACAACCTTCGAATCTCTTCGCAGGCGTGCATGAAGGTTTCCTCACGATGTTTTTCTTCACCGTAAGAGCGTCGGTTAACGTATATGTATTTTCGGAAATTCGAAAACACATTGGTACGTGTCGGGATTTGAACCTCAGCCCTCCTGGTAGGAAGGCGACAGTCGACTCCACTGAGCCACCGACGCTCATTATGCAGGCGGATTTGTGATTAAAAACTTGTACAATGGATTTAAGCATGAAAGCAGATACTATTTATTGGTCACCCATCCGAACACTGACCAATGTGATAGCGCCCTAGCCCCTACGCCTTCAATCATTAAAATTATTTAAACTGAAATATGTTTTAGTGAGTCAATACCACTCCATTTGATTTGAAGTTTCCATCACACATGTCAAATATATTTTGCTAAATAAATATCAATCAAAATTGTACTTGAATCTATTGAACATTCCATATTTTTGATATCAAAGGGATTTGATACTTATTCTGAAACTCGAAAACTAGTATTTTTATTTTTCATTGAAATGGGCGGCATGCGATAAAATTTCCCTTAGAAGAGAATATATTTTCATAACAACTCAGCAACCATGATTTAAATGGGTGGTAGATTCGGTACTGAGTCACTAAGTAGGTATCACCGCAGTGCCAGTGTCGTCCCGTGAAATCGGAGTTTTTTGCACTACTTTCGGGATTTGGGCACTGTAGCTAGTAAAATTACCGGGTATAAGAGACAACATCTGTCATCTAGGGTAACGGGCGCAGGGCAATGTTGACGGAAAATAATGACTGTCTACTGTCATTAATTTCCTTCGTCATTGCAACTATCATGGTGAGGCGTATCAGTTACCATCAAGTGAGCGCACTGACCGTCCCATTCA
The DNA here is from genome assembly GCA_019425675.1 of Leucinodes orbonalis. Taxonomy (NCBI): domain Eukaryota; kingdom Metazoa; phylum Arthropoda; class Insecta; order Lepidoptera; family Crambidae; genus Leucinodes; species Leucinodes orbonalis. Next base: position 56,174 of record PQWD01006742.1, on the reverse strand, counting down.
CATAAGACATAAAGAAACATTTTGCGTGGCTTCTATGGGGCCGGTGCATTGCAGTGAGACATAAGGCTGATGGTTTGAGTTTTTTTTTTCGGTCCACATTGGGTTCATCCTCAGTGGCGGGTGACGGCTAAACCTCCCCAATATGGTGTGCGGGAAGACGCTTTGCTCTGCAGGGAAAAGTCATATCGCTTGGTAAACTTAATACCTTTCTTGTTTTAAGGTATTTATGTCACGTCTCATTGGGCTTATAAACGAAGTATTCATTAATTTTAGATCGCGGCATGTTGAGACTCGAGGGTTTAAATTCCAGGATCTGCATAGTGAGTGTCATTTTCCTAGTTTAGGACGTTGCAGACTAAATCGTGTGATTGTTCGAAAAGAAAGCTTTGGATGGCAATTAAGCCATTCGGTCCTAGCTGTTTATAGAACATTTGAAGTTTTTAATGAAGTGTGAATATGATGGTGGGCATGGTGGTGATTATTCACGTGAATATTCTAACATCCTTAGCTATATGATAAATTCAATAACAGGCCTTCAAAAATTTTTGCGCAGTTTACTTATCATACTTACCAAACATGTTGATGTCGTGTACGACATAAAGTAGAATACTGAATACATACATCTCGAGTGATTTAAGAATAGATAGCACCTTGAGCAAACAGCGCACCTACAGGGAGGTTCATCAGAGCGACACAGCCTTGAGATTAGCAATCTCTGGGGAAAGTATTAGCTCGCAAGACGTTATTTACCGACCGCCGGCTGATTTCAATCGAGCCTTCGATTTGCGGGGTACGAGGATTGTTTAGAGTTGTACTATGTTGATATCGAAAGGTATTCGACTTTTTTTTTTTGGAAGTTTACAGTTTCAAAAGACACTATAGTATAGTATAACAATATGATAAGAGTACAATACTTAAGTGCACAAAGGGATAATGCATTTTGTTTTTATATTTTTTAGTGTTTTGGGTGGTGCTCTACAAACATTGTAGGGACACATTATTGTTTTAAATTATTGATCTAGACATACGTGCAAATCTTATTTGTGTTTTAAAGGCTCCTGTGAAGGTACCTCAATTTTTTCATATTCGTTTTCACTTATTGTAGTTAGAATTATTTTTAACTATTTCATTTGTCACATACTAACAGTTGGCCTAGCTGATCGCTTACTTTTTTTCGTTCATTGAAGACTATAATCCATTTTATTTAGTAAAAAAATCTGAAAGTGCTGAAGCATTTCCTCAATAGACTTTATATTATCGAAATGCAATTCCCTGCTAAACATAGGTCCATTACCTTTAGCATCATACCATAACCGGTATATTTATACATCCCTAATTTTAGGGCACCTATCTTTAACCTGTGAAATATCCAACATCTTTAAGATGCACTTCACGATGATGTAATTTCTGAAACTACCAACCAGAGATTGAAATATTAATATTTCAAAGAATATCGATGTCGATATCCACATGTCCCATCGCTACACATCACCCAGGTTCGGCAAGTCGTAACGAGTCGACCGGCGGCAATGCAAATGATTGTCACGTGACTCACGTGTCTACGTGAAACGTGTAATGACGTCACACGTTTGTAATACTACTTGAATCGAGTATTGTTGAACTGGTTGATCTCGGAGTTTTCATTCTGAATTTTAATGGTAATGTTCCGAGTAGTTAATAACGTACCTACCTTTAGATAAAGGATTTTCTCTATAAACCACATCTTCTCTAAAAGCAATCACTCCCGTGCGACATAACGTGTCTAGCAAGTTATTACAGTAATTTAAAAAAAATATTTTATACAGCCTTTCACGTCTTTCTACAAGGCACAGGCCTTTCCGCACAATATAGGTATGATGTTCACCCGATGCACATTGGCAACCTAAAAATACTTTTTTCAATATGGGAAAGGGGAAGAGTAAATTTTGGTCCTCAAGTAACCTCATTCACTTGACTGTTGTTTCTCACCAAAGTTGAGGTAAGGTCTCGTCTACAACTACATCTTTGGTAATTTGGATTAATTATAACGTCATGACTTTATCGATACGATAATGTCGTGTAACATCCCTAGCTTAGCTACGGCAAGTCGTAACGAGGCAACCGGCGACAATGCAAATGCTCAGCACGCGTCGAGGCGTGATGACGTCACACGCGGATGCCATCCAAACTTAGACGAGAAGCGAGTCACTGACGTAATGGGAATACTGAGGACGGTTTAGCTATCCTAGCTATTAGTGTGTGCATTATTTGATTCCGATGCACTGGGAGTTAGAATAGTTAATGTTTAAGGTGTAAACTAACGTAAGCTAAAATTAATAAAATAAATAAATATTCACACAGCGCTATTGTTGACTTCGTAACATAAAAAAACCACTAATGAAAAGTACATACAGTATTTACAGTAAACATCGACATTCATAAATCATATAAGAATTGAACGACATTTAGTAAGTAAATTTAAAAATTCTTCAGAATCCCGTCTGGATCGCTTTCTAGATAACCGTTGAGTAGTGTCAGGTGACATTTATATGACGTCGGATATTCTCCTACTGAGTTTGTGGGGAATTATTCAAATCGTAACGGATTGTCGCATGAAAGGTCTCCGTACAACTTAACGGAAAATCTTTTTGAATGTCGAATAGGAAGTTACTTTTTAATTTATTTACACATTAAGTCTAATCTACAAGAAAAGTTTAAGTACTAACTAAAGACGAATGGCACTTAAAATAGAATAGAATAGAAAATTATTTATTGTACAATTTGAAGTTATGTCACAATTAAAAGTAACGTAATTTTTTTTTTAACTTTTGGCATTGTTTATGAACGCCCGGGATATAAAACTGCTAATTTTAAAATGCGCTAATAGGATCATTATTGAGTCTGAATAGTGAAATTGTACACTCCTTAGTTCTGTATTATGATAAGATGTCAATTGGTTACACCATTAGACAATACATTCTACCATACAATTACCACTTTACACCGTAAACATTAAAGTTGTAGCGGAATTCCAAATTTACAGTTGGATTGTATCGTAATGGTGTCATGTCCTGTAATTCCCTCCTCGAGATCTCACACCAACAGTCGTGCCTATCTATAGTTAAAACATTCGCGCCGTGTCGGTTGCAATTCAAATAAATAAGCGAATTAATTAAAAAGCTGTTTGCTGACAAAATACAAAACGTCCGCCGTCCTGTGTCGCTATGCAATTTGCATTTCCATGGGCCACGGAGAAAATTTTGTAACTGACACTTTGTAAAATCTACGGTGTTGTTTGTCTATATAAAATTTAGCTTTCCAAATTTTACATTGACATATTGACTCGCATAGTTTGTCATTGCCTATAAAGGTCAAAATGTCCAATACAGGGTAAATCATCTGTGATTATGATTATTTATTTTACAAAATGATTTCTTATGAAAAATTTATAGCAAAATATTGGGTATTTTATTTTTAGATTTCCCATGAAGGTACCTTAAACTTTTTCCATAAGTACATTGTAATGCATGATTGTTCGCGCTCGATCAAGGATCAAATGACTCTTATCGCCTTTTTATTGTGCTATAAGGGGCAAACGAGCGAACGACTTACCTGATAAATAATACCGCCGCTCGTGTACATTTGCAATACCAGAAGGCATTGAAATGCGTTTTTAACCCTTTTAATGGAACGCTCTTTTTTATGGATGACAGGTCGTATCGCTCACGGAATACCTATCTTTGGCAGGAATTCATTCCTCGTTCTGTCGCCCGTGATGAAAATTACGACTAAAACGTACTGTAGCCGACTTCTATTCATCGAAGTGGTGAGGATGGAATAGCGTTTGGTGTTGATGAAATATAGCAGGAGTAATAATATGTCGACGATACAAAGATACATGAAGTGCGCACCACCATATTAGACACAAATAATTATATAAAGTACTATAATTATTTATGACCTATGTGAGCGTCGGTGGCTCAATGGTGTGGACTGTCGCCTTCCTACCGAGAGGGCTGAGGTTCAAATCCCGACACGTACTAATGTGTTTTCGAATTTTCGAAAAAGATATGTACGTTATCCGACGCTCTTACGGTGAAGGAAAACATCGTGAGGAAACCTTCATGCACGCCTGCGAAGAGATTCGAAGGATGTGTGTGAAGTCGTCCAATCCGCACTGGGCCCGCGTGGACGACTAAGGCCTAATCACCCTATACGGGTAGGCTCGTGCCCCTCGGTGGGGACGTTTAATGAGCTGATGATGATTTGATCAAAGTCTCTTGAGGGCAAACTATAGAAAATCTTTTATATTCCCCATAATGATATGCCAGGGAATTAACATGGTAGTTGCTACCTACTCGTATCAATTAGCCTAAATGTTTTGCCAAATTATTTAATTAAAATTAAAAATTAAAAGTGTCAGTTAACCCCTTACACATCACAGCCGTAACTCGCATGTAATAGCGCAATCGAATTGCGGTTAAGCGATTAATAACCAAGCACAAAGTTTAATGAGTGAAAATCATTTTTTGCTCGTACGGTGCCGCGTCATCGCATTACAATTTATCCTGCTGGGTGTTAATTTAGCAATATGAAATACCGCCATTTTGTCATTGGCCCTCATAATTTAAACGTAGTATTACTGTGTAATGACAACAATGAGGTGTAGCCGCCTTAGTTAAAAGCCCCCTTTCTAATGGGACTTTTTGTGAAGTTAAAAAGGGCTAATTATGGATAGATTAAGCAATAAAAGGTTTTCTGTTCTAAAAATTCTGAAACAATCATGTCATGAAGCCTTTTTTGTGCCTAATAAAGCGTGTTCATAACCGTTGAAGTAGCAAAAAAGTACTTTTTAGCATGGCGAAAACTTTATACTTGGTAATATTTTCAAGACAGTTAAAAAGACCTAGATTGCCCTTTTCGGGCTAAATCATTAAAAAAGGAGTTCACCTATATTAAAAAGTGCTAAATCAAGCCACAAAAGGGCTAAGGTGGCAACACTGGGTATTACTAATGAACAAATCTCGACGCAATGTTATGTCGTGGATTACGTCGGATTAATGTATGCGTACATCACAATGATCATGATCACAGTTACTCATAATGGTAACCCTATCGCGTTACATATCGGATGAACGTTGCTAAATGATGTTACAGCGATTGTCTCTTGGTGGTAATTTAATTTTGTGTTTGTAAACTAGATTTAGGCTTGGCATGACTGAATGGCTTGCAAATGAATTGTGATTTGATGTAATTTAGGGGAATAAAAATGAAACTGTGTTGATTGTTACGGGGTAGAATGGCGTATGGATAGCGCAGTCGGTTAGCGAAGTCGGATAGAAACTAACACTTTTTGATTATATATGGTCTCCTTATACTTTCTTCAATAATTTTCTATATGTATTTTCCATTTTCTGGCTTTGATGTAGGTTTCTTTTGAACGTTGCTGATATTTTATTTATTATGTAGTTCTTATGAATCGGCAGTTTACTGTACTGTTAAAAGTTGACGAAGTGACTGTTTTTTATTTTATGAAAAATTTATCTCGGCCCCTGGGGGCCTGGTATGCACCATGTTTAGGGGTCCAGTGGAAACCAATGAGCAAACATTTTTTTAGGGGCCGAGGGTCTGGTATTGGACAAAACCACTATTTTTGTTTGACCAAAAAATAAATTCGAATCCCTTCGTGTCTCAGGAGGCAAGTTGAGGTACTGGTCTTGGCTATTAAGGTGGGTGTTAACGACTAATATTATGTTAGTCCCACCCACAGACATCCGAATATACAATTAGACTGGACAAGCCGCCAAGTTTATAGGCAGTCCCAGTGTCGCAATTTCTTTTCGCTTCTTACCTGTGAAAAGTTATTATATTTCTTGGTAAATTTACTGATTCATTGCGATGATGGCATGTTACAATTGCACAGGATGGCATTTTGGAAAAAAACGGTAATTTGTTCTATATTCGTGCGTCTTGACTCGTCTCACAGAGCGTAAACTGGCAGCCTAGTTGAGCTTACATTTGTCGCACTTTAAACGCGGCTTGCCCCATCTCCTGTATTGGGAAATCTGTGGTCCCACCCATCATCAGTCCTGCGTGGTTGGTTACGGCAAAATCTCTACATAGCCCGGTATGTTATAGATTGGTAGATGATATGATACTATTTGTCGTATGAGTTAACCTATGAAAGAGTCCTGAATAATAGTATTAGTGAGAAAACGAATTTCCTAGTTTTCGACATGGCTCACCTTATCGACAAGTTAAACAGTACTGTTTCAGTAAGTACGTAGGTACCTTCTATGTCGTACCAGAAATATTTATTGTAAGAAATGTTTTTAAATGGTTAAGAAATACGTATTGAAAAAAATCTGTAGATTCATTAGAACAGTTAATGAGAAATTATCATAATTATTACCTAAATAATATAGGTAGAAATGTGTTTTATTAGGAAATCTTAACTTAACAACCGTTGTTACAGATACATATATAATAATTTTATTTTTTCACACAGATAAATAACAAGGAATGGTGCATGAATAGAAGAAAAGGTGGTTACTGCAACATGAAATGTGAAGGTATTATAGAATTTTACTTAAGCCCAGTGCGGATTGGAGCCCCCTATATTTACTGCAAATTATTTAAAAGCAACTTTGTAATTATATATAAATTCTTTGAAACCTGAAAAATGGAACACCATTTTTCACTTTAATTCTAATTTTATATCAAAGTGAAATTATATTTAATGCTAATTTATTCACGTTCGCGTCACCAGTCAATTTATGAACGCTTAAAAATATAAAATTTTTCGTCATCTCTCGTACAACTTGAAAAACACTATCCATATTCTGTCGACGTCGCGTAAGTATTCGGGTAACGTCTCGATCCATAATGCGAACCAAGGAGCCGAGTTTCTTGCGAACATCTGGGAACTTATGTGCTTTGGTATGTACAAGGTTGCTGGTGAAATGTTAAGTTATAGCGAAAAGTGTGAAGGTATTGGTAAACAAATCCAATCATCGTTATTTTATTTTTAGTGTCTCAGTTGTACCTAATAATTTCCTTTTTTGGTTACTTATTTCTTCAATTTTAAGAATATGCGTTCCATGTAAGACGAACGCCATTGGTTTCCCTTCAAGATATTTTAAGTATAGCCAATTTGGCGTCTTATTGAGTTCTTGCCTAAGGCTAATTTTTTAGGCTGACTTGATTGTTCGAAAAGAAATAATATTATGGTTTAGGGTATTATCTTAGGATAGTAGTCGTTAAGACACTAATACGCATTGGGCGGGCGTAGTGGGTTACGGCCCAATCTCCCAATAGCTATTATCTATATCTAACTAATATATAAAGCTGAAGAGTTGGTTTGTTTGTTTGAACGCGCTAATCTCAGGAACTACTGGTTCGATTTGAATAATTCTTTCAGTGTTAGAAAGCTTATTTATCGAGGAAGGCTATAGGCTATATATCATCACGCTACGAGTAATAGAAGCGGAGCAGTAATGAAAAATGTTTCAAAATCGGGGGTATTTTTTCATATTCGGAGCTTCCGCTGCGTACGCTGCGTAAACGGTTAAAGTTACACAAAAGTCATGTATGAGAGTATTGTTTTCCTTTTAAAGGTCTACAAAAAAGTCCGGGACAGCATATGTCTATCTTTAAGGTTAGCTCACTATAACATATTTTTGCTAATAAAAAATTCTGAAATTGACCCCGAAACCTTTAAAGTTGGAGGGAGGGGAAATCTATGTGTAGTATAAATGAAGTACCGTGTTATCCCGAATTTAATGCGAGCGAAGCCGCGGGCAAAAGCTAGTGTGTTATATATTAATATCTCACCTGAATAGCGGGCCTAGTGGGGGTTGGACGACTTCATGCATAACCTTTGAATTTCTTTGCAGGCGTGCGCAGGTTTCCTCACGATGTTTTCCATCACCATACGAGCGTCGGATAACGTTCATATATTTTCGAAAATTCGAAAACACATTGGTACGTGGCGGGATTTGAACCTCAGCCCTCTGAGTAGTAGGGCAACAGTCCACACCATTGAGCCACCGACGCTCTCGACGCCCTATACTCTCTATGAAATCTCAGTTCGAACCTATCACGGCATTCCGGTTTTTGTGTTTCAACAAATATTTTAATTTTATTTATCTTAAATGTTTCAGATCTCTTAAATGAAGACTTGGCTGATGATGTGAGATGTGCAAAGCGGGTTTACGACAGAGTTGGCTTCAACGCATGGCCTGACCATACGGCATGTTTGGAAATATCTACCGATCTTTCTAAGTGTTAACTATTCCTGTTTAGGTGTTCAAAACCTGAAAGGAGACATATTGTAAAAATAAATTAAAGAAAGTTAAAAAACTTGAAGAAAGAAAAATGTTTCACGCATTATTTTTAGTAATTTTTTACCTTACCTTGGTATATGTTTCTCAAAAAAGTACGATGTTTAACAGACTTTTGTGGAATATAATTTTATTCATTCAGGTCCTATTTCACTCTAAGAGTAATAATTAAGTTCAGACAGATCACAGATAATTGAACTATAATAATACTCAGGTATGTCATCGTCATCGACAGCCTTAAACATCCCCCCGCAGGGCGGAAGCATAAATACTTTTTATTTTATTTTATTTACGGTATTTTATGCAATTTTTACGGCGAACTTTATTTTATTGTTCGTTTGGAATGAAGTCAAATGAAAGAACAAACTTTATGGTCCTACAAATATTGTGTTACTGTCATACCCATTTTATTTAGTTTTACACTTTCCATTTTGGAATTCTGTACTCACATCAACTTAAAGATTTTTTGTGACGCATTTTTTCAATTAATAATAAATATCTACTGACTTTCACACACCGCCATCTAGGTCTAAACAAAGCTTATATGCTTTTTTTTTTGTTAATATTATTTAAATTTTACATATCGCACCTTTCATATTATAGGGGCACAATTCGAAAAACATGATTGTTGGAAAAACGCGTTTGAAGATTCTTGAGCGCTTCTGTCCTCACAAAATCAGTCATAAATAAATTAAAACCTTATTTGCAAAATAAAAGAATATTATAAGAGTATGTCCGTTAGTCATAAATGACTTATCACATATTAAGTTTATCCCAGCATTATTAAAAAAGGATTAGTATTATTATTATTACTTTATGCCTTTTTCTTATTCCCACTTTAGTCGGAAATAAGAAAAAGGCATAAAGTAAGTTTTCACGGCTTCATTGCACATTCTGACTCTTTCTATCAAGAGCGTCATGTAGATGTGTTGATTTTAGGCCTGTTTATAAGTAAAACTCAAAAACGCAGTTTTTTGAGTAGTTTTTTGAATGAAACATCGTCATTTATGGAAAAATTCAATAAAATATGCGACTCCTGTCAATTGAACGCCTGGCGTAATTTATCCAACGACTTAGCTCTCGAGCTCCATATTGCTATAAGCAAACGTTCAGGCGCTGCATAGATAAGCCAGCTAGATTCTACAAAGCTTTTACATTTCAATATCCAGTGATGTATTTAGTAAAAAGACCTTTGACTCCGCGATATTGCAAAGGCTTAGGACAACGCTCTTTGTACCTTAATACTTATATTGGAAAATGTAGATAAAGCTACTCGGTACCTACCATTGAAGTGCAGGATTAGGTAGGAACTTAGATAAACAATAAATTATGTTTATGTATGGGTAGGAATAATAGTTATTAAGAATAATAGTTTATCATTTACATAGCAGTAATGCAATGAGTAATTAAGAAATGATTACTATTTTAGAACACAAATTCACGTGTAATCTTTTTATTTCTGGGGAATACTGCATTTTACGGCCAATCATTTATAAATTTAATTAAGTACTTTAATAGCAATACACTCGTTATCTACTTTTAAAATGTCATCCATCTAGAGTGAAAAATATTAGGTACAAGGTATCCTGAACATTAAGAACTAAACTAAAATAATAATATATAGGTACTTTGTAATATAATTAAAAAAAATAAAAAAGTGTGACTCAATAAATTTAGGCATGAATTTACTTAACTGTTTAAAATAACAACATATTTTTATCACGATGCCCGCGCAGTCCTAAGTCCAGGTCAAATTGGAAAAATAATACTATTAAAAAAACATTTTCAATAAATGTCCACTCAAATTACTGACGAGCAACTTAAATTTTCACGAAAGCACATTCTGAAAATTTCAAACAGCCGAAATCCTTCACGTACCAGGCGTACCAACCTAAAAATCGGGAAACGGCCGCGGATTATCCGCATACCGTTTACCCAAAACTAGTTTCATCCAGGCCCTCAATTCTACTAAACTGCTTTACATTTACGACACCGTGACGACAGTGAATCCAAGTGTTGTATTCCGGTACAACTTTCATGAACTTTAAACCATTAAGGTTAAAAATGGTAATTGTATTATAGAATGAATTATATAATAGTGTTACAAATTAAAATCTACCATAAAACAGAACGGATGAGTGCAAACTTTATTATTGAGTCACAACAACGATTCATAAGCGCATTTTAAAATTAGCGGAATCAGGGCCCATTTCTAAGTTAGGGAAGTGCCCACCGCCATATAAATTTTTAAACCAAACTCCAATCCGGCAAACTTAAAACCCGGGTCGTCCGCAACTCGTTACAGCTTCAAAGCGGCGGATATTGCTTACAACCGGCTCTCATTTAGTATTCCGAAATAGTTATGATGCTTTTGGTATTAAAAAAACGACGTGGTAATGGAAGTTGGATATCGAAAATTTCAAAACATTCGTATGAGTAATACCTTGAGATGTATGAACAAAGAGACTTTTTGAATTATAGATTTAACCGTAACAGGACAAGACAATGCACTGCTCTCTATCTTAAAAGAATGCGTTCAATGAGATCGGTTTGCTACCCATTTTACGCTTAAATTTAAATAAACTATGTACGTAACAATGCAATAGAAATTGTATGTAAAGATGTCGTTTTGACAGATCGAAAAAGCAGCTCAGTTTATCTGTCTACATCTCTATTCTGCACACGTCCCCATAAGTACAGTCGTGGTTGTAATCAGTTTTCTTCAAAAATATATTACCAATAAAAAACCACAAAAACCAAATAATTCAACTCAATACATGTCGAGAAATAATCATGAAGTGGTCCGGATAATCAAGTCTGATTGATCTTAATCACGGAATTATCGACAGGAGCATCCATCGATTTTGTTTTTGTGCTAAATAACTACTGTTACGGTAAAATAATTAAATTTACTGGCGGCGGAACTCAAAAATTTAAAGGAGAAAAACCAATTGTTTCATTGACTTCGTGGTATTTTCAGAATCATAGTCACTGAACTGGAAAGTGTATTGCTTCAAAATTACGTAATAAAAACACTGGCAAAGGCACCTTTTTCGACAGATTTTTGTTGTTGAATATGCTTGTCTTCTAAAACAGTGTGTAAACAAGGGAGATTTTCTAATTTTGTTCTATTAGGCTAATTACATCTCATCATCAACACATGTTAGTAAACGACGCAGACCCTGATACGTTAAAATTAGATAATTACAAGAACAATTTATATTTAAGACTTATCTTCATATGATGTGCATGCGAATTTGAAAACATGGAATTAAAAGAAGCCGTATAACATTTGCTATCTTGTATTGAAAATCCCATCAATGCCGAAACAAAGAGACATACAGATACAAATAAAAAATCTGTATATTAAATGTAATCACTTAGAGTTAAAAGAGGTCATTTTAATATTAAATACAAACGTACCAATTAATTATAAATTAAAAGTATCTAATGGTCTACAGAATTACAAATATTCATGAATGAGCAAACATCATGCAGTACGAGTATCTTCCTTTCGAGGATTTAATTATCATTAATTTACCTACTTCACTAGGTAGTAGCGTCAGCCAGTGAGTCAAAGTCGAGTCGTCTAAGTAAGTACCACCGCAGTGCCAATATCGTGCCGAAAAATAGGAATATTTTTCACTCTGTTTCGTTTATAAAGTGTTTGTTCCGAATATAAAGACCTAACATCTGTCGACTCGGGTGACGGGTGCAGGTCAGTATTGATAGGAAATATTAGCTACTTTAATTTCCCTTAACATTGCATCTGTCATGGTCAGGCTCTTACCACCAGGTGAGAGAACTAACTGATCAGTTTGCTTAATGACATAAAAAGCTTAGAAGTTTTTCCTTCCAGTGTTTTTATATTTTTTAAGCTGAGTCTACGTAAGGTATCAGTCTCGTCTAGAGCTCGTATCCTCGGAAAACGCCTTTTCACTGTGACCTTGAATACTAATCTTCGAAGTTTTTAGGAACACAGTAAGGACATTTCACTGTGTGATGCGAACCAGAAAAGACACAAATCCTCTGTGCGAATTACCGGAAACTCGAACATCCAAGGGTGAAAGGACACGTCAATATATTTGTAGTCTTTGACCTGGTGTCTAGAGGGCTGTTGGGCAAAAGGAGAAGGTATCAAATTATGCAGTTCAGACGCACATTCTCCCAAATATACCTTAAAAAACAGATGAGTGACTTTATGCTGTTGCTTCAAACACTAGGGTTCTATTTAAACAAGAGAATTATGAACAGTTATGCTTTCCATATTCTTTTTCTCACTGATGACATTTCATGTAAATCCTGGCTAGTTGCAAAAAATTCACTTCGAAGTCGGCTGATCGGCAAAATTTCGGTAAAGACATAAAAATCAAAATGGCGGCTGCACACATATAAAAACAAAACAATGCCACGGTAATGTCACCGAGGATTCCCACGTTGGGATCGGTCGTTGACGTCCCGATCGATTGGTTATGTTTTTTGCAGGGCGAGTTCCGAGGAAGGCTCGCGAAATGCTGCTAACGAGGATTCGTCTCTTATAAATGCTTCAAGTTATTTCATAACGTAGACATGACGTATTTAGAGAATGTGCAATCGATCGACGCGCGAATAGTTTAGACAATAGATGCATTGTCGATGATAAACTTTTACAGCGTGTTTCAATCCACAACTGAACTTTTTACCTCCTTAACAATAATAAAAGGCTTCACTGAAAATAATCTGCCAAAAATACTAACAGAGATTCTTTTCAACGAAAAGTGTTATCACAATTAATGCCTATGACATAAATATTTTTTTTATAAATTAGCGATATTGTCTATGGTTTTCCTAAGCGATGAACACTTGTCTAGACGCTTAGGGTTCAGCTTATAAATTAAAAGCAGGCACTTACTTACTCTTACAGCTTCACTTTACGAGCTTTCCGTACAGCTGGTAAAGCATACCATATTCAAGCCTCTTGAATGATAAAATCATAGAAATACCTGCCTACGATTATATTATACCTTGAGATAGTGTCCGCAAACGAATATGGCCTAAACCTCGTCTTGATCCGTTCCTCAGAAAAAGATTTCAACAAGACGCTCTTACAAACTAAACAATTGCACCATTGGAAATTATTAAAGTCAAACTGAATTCCTCAATGGGTGCTTACTATACGTTCTGAATCGCTCCATTGTCTATTGCCGTGTGCATCGGTCGAAAATTCGAAAGTAGTCGGGTCCATCCTACGCACTATGCGTGGGCCTGCACCAATGACAACCACAACACTCGGTCGAACGGGAGAGGTTTTGTTCATAAGCTTAGCGAGAATCTTATTATTCTTATTCAATTATTTAATGTACTCTACATTATTTTCAAACAAAACATTAAGCAAAAATATCATTATTAGAAAACTATAGCACAATAAGCAGCTTTACAGCACAAGTCAATTCCATCCACTTTATTATTACTTTAGTTATCTGCCTTAGAATGCTATGCAACAGTTCTAGAGATTCTACGAAGAAATGGTCAAAATAATATATATATCAATATTTTTACATTTAATGTTTTGGCCATTTATGTAATAGGAAGTGATTAATTTAATCCTATTAACTAACGCTCCATTTTCAAATGTTTTTTAATGTATAGTTTTCGTTGTTACCTAGTGTCTTTACTATTTATATTTTTACAAGTGGTGGTCCGCAAATATCACCCGTTATTACATAGTTCATATTGATGGAAGTGAGATTTCTATGTTATATATCAAGATAAAAAATTAAAAAAAAATCTGTGCAAGTTGCAGTATGAAGTAGTTGGACTTGGGATATTTGTAGATCACTTATCCGATAGTCGAATAATAGTATAATAATAGTAATAGTCACTTAACAAGCACGATCGCCATATCTTTATTACAAGTGTTAAAATAAATAAAACTCTATTTCTCACACAAAGACCACACCCGAACGTCTAAATAGACCACGTTAGCATAAACCATAACTTATTTAAATAAGAAAAATACAAGAGCTAATTTTAAATATATCGGATCGACACCATATATGGAAGACATTTTACATAAATCTAGAAATCGTATAGCAAATAAAAAAACGCTTATTATTTTAATACTTCACAAAAACGTTAACCTATTTATCAAATACTGCATGCATTATAATAAAAAAAACGTGATTAAAGTAAATAGTTTACGATCTAGCCACATTATGTTTTATAAATTAACGGTATATAGAAACATCAGATACCAGCTGCTGCTAAGTTTCATCATCAGACTACCCACTACAAGATGAAATTCCAACCTCAACTTTTTGATGGTGGACGTCCTACTACACTGTTCGATTCATGCGCAATTATCTTCCATGTACTTTGCTAATATGGAATGACCTGCCACTATCACTATTTCTTGGCAGATTTGACATTATAATAATAAAAATAACAAATCATTTATTCATTTCATAACCCAACAAAGTGATCTTTACAAGTAGTATGTAATTCATGGTTGGGGGTTTATATTACAAAGTTGATTCAAAGGATCCCTGAAGAAGGAAGGTCCCTGATATGGAAACTAGTTAAAACTGTATTTCCATATCAGTTTCAAACATTGAAATGAAGAAAAGAGCGTTCCTATTCCTATTCAACCTATCGCAGTCCACTGCTGGACATAGGTTCCCCCATTTCGCGCCAGATATCCCGGTCCTTCCGCTTTCCTCATCCAGCATCCACCAGCGACCTTTCGCAAGTCGTCGGTCCATCGGGCCGGGGGCCCTACGCTACGCTTGCCGAGACGCGGTCTCCACTCCAGCACTCGTCTGCTCCAACGGCCATCGGTTCTGCGACATACGTGACCAGCCCACTGAGAAGAAGAAAGAGCGTATTCCTTCAAAAAGGCAAGCACCGAGCGTAACAGTTTCTGGTGTCACCGTTGTCACTCTGCGGGGTGAAGAATTTCCATGAGATGTCTCTTGCTCGTTTGCTCCTTATAGTAAAATAACAAGCAAGAAATAGGTGCTTATAATAGTTGCTGCATCATGTAAATGTGGTAGGAAAAAAAAATGTAAGATGCTCATCTCACAAGCTGTAGGTACTCTTTCCACGAGTTATAATCGTGCGGTTTAGGAACAAAACATTCAACAACCCGATCGGTGTAGTGGTTGAGACGTCTGCAACTACACCAAGATGCCGGGTCGATCCCCGGGCAGTACAAACATTAGTGTGCCATGGACATTTCTGTTGTATTCTGTTGGTCACAGATTTCCCAATACAGTTGTTTATATATTCGGATGCTCGTTGTGTTACAAAATAAAAAAACAACGAGAAGTATTTTATTCTTTTGGACTAAATCTGAGCTATTATTTAATTATAGGGTATTCTTACTCGTAGGAATCACAAATCGCCTGCTAAGTGTAGAGATCTAAACAAATCCCCGTAAAGTAGGAAGTCTAGATTTTGACTATCGCGGTCTATTAAAACTAAGTTATTCATATATTTTTTTAATTCATTTTGAATGACATAAAATTAAAATCTATAACAAGTTGCAGATCTTAACAAACATAATTGAAAACCATTTAATATTTTTAGCTTTTATCTAAAACAATATCTCGATAGTCAAACAATCATAAAAAGTTGTTAAAAATTCAAATTTATTCAGAATATGTCACCTCTTGTATATTTTACAGAAGCATACAGATCTTTGCATCTACACAATAAAATGTCCCGCTGCGATTACTGTAACTTAGCGAAACAATTATACAATAGATATATTGGTATTACAAAATAAAAATATGTTTAAAAAGAACAGGTTCTGCGACGACTTGTTATTTTTTTGGGTTATCCACGTCAAAAAAGTATTAGCTATGAACACAGTCTATGTTAATAGTTGCCGAACTCGTTAATATCCGAACGCATATCTCTATACGACACGATAAAGCATCATCATCATCATCTCACCTGGCCGTAAGTGATACGCCTGACCATGGCAGTGTTATGTTGAAGAAAATTAATTACAGTATGCAGTTAACTCCGTCAATACTGCCCTGCGCCCGTCACCCGAGATAACAGATGTCAGTTCTCGTAAACCCGATCATCATCAGCTCATTAAACGTCCCCACCGAGGGGCACGAGCCTACCCGTATAGGGTGATCAGGCCTTAGTCGTCCACGCGGCCCAGTGCGGTTGGACGACTTCACACACAACCTTCGAATCTCTTCGCAGGTGTGCATGAAGGTTTCCTCACGATGTTTTCCTTCACCGTAAGAGCGTCGATAACGTACATGTTTTCGAAAATTCGAAAATACATTGGTACGTGTCGGATTTGAACCTCAGCCCTCCCGGTAGAAGCGACAGTCCAAACCATTGAGCCACCGACGCTCTTGACGTAAACCCGATAATTTTACTGAATGCAGTGCTCTCCTCCCGAAATATAGAAAACCAGAGCACTTCAATATTTCGGGACGATATCGACAGTCTGATGTACTAAGACGACTCAGCACCGAGTCTACCCTACCATCTAGAGAAAAAACCAAAGCAAACTGCACTCATTTAACGTCGGAAGCTCATTGCCGAGTGCGGGTGAGGACTGTTGCCTTCCATTCTGGAGGATGCAGGATCAAGCCCCGCCACGTACCAATGTATTTACAAAATTAAATGTACGTTTATCCGACGCTCTTACGGTGAAGGAAAACATGAGGAAACCTGCGCACGCCTGAAAATATATTCTAAGGTTGTGAAGACAGCCAATCCGCACTAAGCCTGCGTGGACGACTAAGGCCTATTAACCCTTTACGGGTAGGCTTCGGTGGCGGCGTTTAATGAGCTGCTAATGGTCAAGATGTAAGTCAATAACACCTCAGATCACGCACCGATCTAAACTCGATTAAGAACAATAAGAGAACGGGACGGTCAGTTCGCTCACCGTGGTAAGTGATACGCCTGACCATGGCAGATATTATGTTGAAGGAAATTATTGTACTAATAGTACCAATAAAACAATAACGACTTAACTCTACTATTTAGTACCATCGTCGTAAAACTACAACATGTTATGGTAAAGCTAGCGCTCCATTGATGAGGGACGTGGGCTCGCCCACTTGCATTGTCGTGCACGTGGGCGGATTCATAATCACCTTATAATTATTGGGAGCCCGGTTGACATGTAAACTAGCAAATTTCAAATTTCGTTCGTGTTTTACCCAATGATGTAAAAAGTATAGATTCGTGATATGCTCACAAAACAATAAAAAAGGGTTCCAAATGCAGTGACAGCACACATACACATATTTCGAATGAGAGTACATTTATCTAAACAAAGGGCCTACAACTGTATTCTCTTTGGCAGTTCGTTTTTGAGGCACGGGTGGCGTATCTACCTTTATATATACAGAATATGATTGATTTTACCTTGAAAACTGTCACAGGTTTATAATTTGAGTAAAACATGTAAGAATGAACTGGCAATAGAGCGAGCTAGTGCAGGGTCTCTCTTAGTAATAAAACTAGAAAGAATTTTAAGTTGTTTGCTGTAAGTTTACTAAAGCTGCCGACATAGCTCGCCGGGTCAGCAAATCGGAAAAGCAATAAGGCACGTAAGGCGTAGAAATGATGGCCGTTGGAGTAGAGGAGTTCTAAAGTGGAGACTGCGTCTTGTCAAGCGTCGCGGAGGACGCCCTCCGGCCATTCAAATGGACTCTAGGTAATCTACTACGCGGTTCTTATGCGTATTAGTGAGTATGAGCATCTACCACACAAAAAAATGTATTTGGAATCGACGACTTAACGTGCCCTCCGCAGCACGGAATCATCTTACTTTTTAGCCAAACATGTGATTAGCTTACCATTTCCTAAACAGACTGACACACTGTGAGATTTTTGAAAGTGGGATTGTCACTATGCGATATACCCACGGCAGTCAATTAAAATACTATAAAACGTAAAAAAATATGCTATTACATAGTAGCATAGTGATTCCGCCTGTGACATGAAAGAATATACTGCAAAGTTTTACGGATTTATTTGAAAAGCGATAAAAGCTCAATGCAAAGCGTAAAGAATGAATGGATTTAAACAAATTGCATAAGCCGTGTCCTGATTACGTGACACCCACTACTTCATTCATTCATACAATCTGCTATCGAACAAATAAGTATAGCAGAGTTGCCATTTTAGATTAGTGAACTAAAATCTTTTGATTAATAAGTAATGGTGGAAAAAGTGAAATGCTCATTAAACGTATGTCTTGGTAGGTTAAAATAATGTTATCCTTGCAAAAAATATTTACGGGAAATCACTTCTTTTCTGTGATTGTGTGTTTTTTCCAATGTAGACCTGAGCAAACTGGGGAAATTATACAGTGACTTAATTCTAAGTCGTTTTTCGGTTTGTTTTTTTTCGTGCAACTGATTGACTGAATATAAAGATTTTCTACATAAAAAAGCACAGTTAGTCATCGGTATGCCATGGAGAAAGGTTTGCTCATTGCAGTGGGTTACCATAGCATCCTATTACGATAACTGATATAAACAAACAGACATATTCAGGCTCACAAATAATTGTAGGCATTTCAGAAAAGATTTTTTTTTTTTTGGAACAAACAGGGAATGAAAATCTGGGGAAATCGGAAAATTTATATTAATATAGATAATTTTACTATTCTTTAGTATAGTTTTTATCATCATCAGCTCATTAAACGTCCCCACCGAGGGGCACGAGCCTACCCGTATAGGGTGATTAGGCCTTAGTCGTCCACGCGGGCCCAGTGCGGATTGGACGACTTCACACACAACCTTCGAATCTCTTCGCAGGCGTGCATGAAGGTTTCCTCACGATGTTTTCCTTCACCGTAAGAGCGTCGGATAACGTACATGTATTTTCGAAAATTCGAAAACACATTGGTACGTGTCGGGATTTGAACCTCAGCCCTCCTGGTAGGAAGGCGACAGTCCACACCATTGAGCCACCGACGCTCTTAGTTTTATAAATATGAATAATTCACAATCGGCTAATTTACAGCAAAGTCGACGTAAGGAACTAATTCCTATTTAATTAAAAGCTCCAGGTGCCTGATGTTACCTGTCTGTGGTCTTACAATACCAGGAATGTATTTTACAGCTAAATCCAGACGTGCCTGATATTGCATTCTGACTTACGTAAATGCATTTCAGTATTGATTTTTTAAAATAAATATATTGTCAGTTTTAATGTGAATAAGCATTTGCTGTTCATAAAATTGAATGTAGGGATCTCCCAGGATTTGAAGAGATAGCTGGGAAAAGTTATATACAGCATTTTTGCTGCGGTAATATAACCTCTTCATGCGACTTTAATAACAAGCTGTTGTTAATAAATATGAATGATTTTGAAAAACATTTCGCCAAATCTCCGGAAATTAATTAGGCAGTAAAAACTATATTTCGTCTTATAATTGTAACAACTTTTGGAGGTTTACCGCCATCTCTTAAAACAGTATTTTATATAATACTTCACCATATCTGGTGTAAGAATGCTGATATATCATTAAAGTAATACTGTTTTGAGAGATGATAGAAACCCCCAGAACGCAGATCTAAGGTACCATTCCCACTCAACACGGCTATGGATGGGAAAATTGGTGTTTGAGATGACATCCCTAAAGAGTAAAAGGTTTAGCTTTTAATTTTTTATAAATTTATATTACGTATAACCACGTTTGGTATTGTACTGAAAGAGCATTAGAATAAGTTCATTATATTAACACAACGTATTATTCACAGAATCCTAAACTACACTCACAGTAATTTATTAAACCACTTAATACTACACAATTCTACTTATACCAGATGCAATTCAAATTAAATCACAGATCTAAATATCAGTGCTTTATTCACTTTTAATTAAACAGGCAGCAATAGTGCCACCTGTAGAGGAAATTGACTACGACTGAACTTAACTACAGCGCTGCAGCATGCTTATTGCCCATTACTGACCTCGCCCCTGCACCTCTACAAAGGTAAACAAATGAATTTCCACAGTTATTAGATTCGGGCAAAACCTAGTATTGGTAGCAACTGTTCAGACGATTCGTTTTCATTTAAAATTCCGTCCATTAAAAAAAAAATGTTTTTTAAATTTTGTTTATCTTGTGCGCTTACGTTAGGAATCATGTTTTAATATTTAACCTGTATGCAGAGATAGGAACTAATTTCTTAAATAAATATTCATCATCATCCCACCAATGGGACGTTTAATGAGCTGATGAGCCTACCCGTATAGGGTGTTTAAGCCTTACTCATCCACGCGGGCGCAGTGCGGATTGGCCGACTTCACGCACAACCTTTGCATCTCTTCGCCAATAGTACCTAATAATACCAATTTAGTTTTGTTTAAAAACAATAAGAGGGAACCGACTACATTATTATGATAGACAAGATGATATGATTAATGACGATGAAAAGATGCGTATAAAGTTTGACACATGTATTTATCAATGAGTGTTCACAATACAAAATTATAATATTGGTAGCTATGAATTTACATAAGTCCTTGATCTTTGGATCGAGCGACGTCCTATAAAGATATTGTTTATGAATTTTTTATGCGTCTACGAGTAATAAGTTTATTCGCAAAATGAACATAAAAAATTAATTTGTACCTTTAGCTGCCATTACCATAAACACTCTAAATTAATTTATCTTAGAATTTCATAATTGATATCCCGAAATACACTATGCTTGATGTCTAGGTGTCAACAATTTTTAAGCATTTATTATTCAAAGATATATAAGTGTAACCCCGACTTACTTACGGTGAAAGAAAAGGTCGTGAGGAAACCTGCGCAGTGCGCACGCCTGCGAAGATATTCAAAGGTTGTGTGTAAAGTCGGCTAAACCGCACTGGGCCCGCGTGGTCGACTTAGGCCTATGCACCATTTACGAGTAGGCTCCAACCCCTCGGTGAGAATATATAATAGGCTGATAGTAATGAATACATGTATGTTTAAAATGTATACATGTATGTTTATCCGTTGTTTAGTACCCATAATACAGGCTTGACGCTTAACTTGGGGCTAGATGGCGCTGTGTGATTGTCAGTAGATATTTATAAAAAAAAAAAAAAATGAATATGGATTATGTATAAAATATTTAATACTAGCTTTTGCGTGCGACTTCGTCCGCGTAGAATAGTTACTTTGGCCTAACGCTCTCTTAAGCCCGCTACTTCGTTTATATAGTTGAGTTAAAACTGCGATGTCTAATCAGATATTCATTTAAGTTGAATGTACAGAGCAATTTTGTTTAAAATAAAATACTTGAATAAATAAAGTATTTATTTGGATAAGGATCATTATCATATTTATGAAAACACCTTCGCAAATGATGTATTATTATATAAATTTTGTTAGCAAAAAATATGTTATAGGGAGCTAACCTTAAAAGATAGACATATGCTGTCGCGGACTTTTTTGTAGACCTTTAAAAGGGGAACAATTCTCCAATGCACGACATTTGTGAAACTTTAACCGTTTACGCAGCGTACGCAGCGGAAGCTCCAAGTATGAAAAAATCCCCCCGATTTTGAGACATTATTCATTGCTGCTCCGCTTCTTACTCGTAACTGATGATATATAGCCTATAGCCTTCCTCGAAAATAAGCTATCTAAACACTGAAAATATTTTCAAATCGAACCAGTTCCTGAGATTAGCGTGTTCAAACATACAAACAAACAAACTCTTCAGCTTTATATATTAGTATAGATTAATGCTTTATTATGTGATCGTTATAGCCCTGACAAGGTGAATTTCGAGGATGGTAGCATAGAGCGCGTATAACCCACGATTTCCGTGCACATGGTTTGACGGCGTAGGCAACTAATTGTTCTATTCGATTTATCCCACGCAGTAAAACCTACCTAGCCTAATTGCTTAAGTAAGTCCATCAGTCAAATTAGGCTTCAAATATCGATGTCTTTTTCACTCACGTGTACGTTAAAAGAGATAGATACTTGTTTCGACATGCGATGAGTAGATATAAATAAGAATACAATTGACACCTTTCCTACTCATCCCGTGGATACCGTGAGCAGTGGTGTGCACTCCATTTATGCAAATGAACAGTGCATACCCTGTGCGTCCAGACAACCCGGAAAATCGCCAACATATTAAATTATTCCCACTTTTTCGCCCATTTTCCTCTACAGATTTGAAACCATAGGCGATCTGCTGTCAACAACAGCACTTAATTTGACAAAGATGTAAATTATTTATTGTTCTTGCGATAAGTATCACTCACTTTGCATACCCTACTCATTATCTCTGTGCACGCCACTGGCCGTGACTTAAACATTCATTAGAGAACGATTTTTTTCCGTAATGACTTTTAGCTATATCGGACTCCAGGCTCTCAGTTTTAGGATAAGTTGTTTAACTATGTCAAATTGTTAAATAAATCTTTGTGAGAGAAAATAAATTTATTTATTATTATAATTATGATGGCCGCGGCTGGCCCTTACAGCTTCACCAAGTGGCGAGCGCAGCTCTTAGCCCAAGAGCAAAAGAAACGGTTAGCACTTTCTTATTACATCGAACCTTTTGCCGGTAACTTCTGCAGCCTCCAACTTGCCTGCTATGCGTGATAATGGCAAAACACTTCACCAGCGTGAAGGCTAAGAATCCAGAAGTGGAAGACTACATACATATTATAAAGTATCTGTCAACGTAAAAAAGGAGTTGGTAATTATTACAAAAAAAACACACAATAAACGTTTGAGTGTTTATAAGAGTCAGAAGGCTAAGAAGTCTGACTCTATAAACACTAAATGACATAAAAAAGCAACGTGTTTAGATTTTTTTCTTTATGAATAAAGAACAATGAATGATTGTTCTTTATTCGTGTTTTTTAAGCCGGCACAGTATTATCAAAATCCATCTGTCTGAATGGTAATCGTAAACATTAGTAAACTATCTCGCCCACGCTAACCAATTAACAATCAATATGTGTGAACTAACCCACATACTCTAAGCTATTTGGGTTGCTCTGAACCAATGTTTGCTGTAGACTTTACACTTGAAGGAAAGGGAATTTGCATCGGTTATGTACAACAGATTTAAGACACGTAATTAGTGTTTAATAAAGTGTTAATATTGTTCAATAGCCACGGCGAGACCGCATCTAACTTTGTGCTATTTTCCCAGTTTGGTGAGGACATTTCAGGCTGAATCATGATTGTCGAAAAGTCTGATTCACAAGAAAGATGATTCCGTGATTTGGAGGGTTAAGGTATCGGCAGTGACGTGCACAGAGATTATGAGTATGAATATAACACGATTGTTTCTTTCTTTTCCGATTAAACATAATAATTAAAATAAAAAAAAAACATTTCACGAACGTACTACTATTACATACTGGCCAGGAGAGACTTCCCGCACAATTCGGCTATGTTACACATTTATGAGCGTCGGTGGCTCAATAGTGTGAACTGTTGCCCTACTACCGGGAGGGCTAAGGTTCAAATCCCGCCACGTACCAATCGTTTTCAAATTTTCGAAATTATATGTACGTTACCCGACGCTCTTACGTTGAAGGAAAACATCGTGAGGAAAACTGCGCATGCCAGCGAAGAGATTAAAAGGTTGTGTGTGAAGTCGTCCAACCCGCACTGAGCCCGCGTGGACGACTAAGGTCTAATCACCCTATACGGGTAGGCTCGTGCCCCTCGGTGGGGACGTTTAATAACAAATGGAATGAACTTTTCCTTAAAGCAGATAAGCATAAAAAGCGAACCTCATTATGATTTTTGGTTAAAATTATTATACAACCTTTACTATTCAATTTTAGTAACAATAAAAAGCAATAAGACCTTACGACCTCTATTAAAATTACCGATTGATAAATACATAAATTATCCATATATCATTACCAAAGTGGGTTATATTATGGGCAATATATTAATAAAGAAGACACATAGCTAACATTAATAACTTACAAATATTTACATGTCAAAGTTAAAGCGGGTTTGATGAAGCGGGAATAATTTACAAGATCTAATAAGAGTAGGGTTGCAAGTGTGTACTTAATCTCTGTTAATTGCTAAGTTATGACGCAATGTCCCGAGGTTATAGTTTAGCCCTTAGATTAAGATATGAAATTGGTGCTTTTCATTAATGTAACTTTTTTGTGTCATAATGAAATAAATAAAGTAAAATGCTCGGTCGTATGACCAGATTTTTTTTTCTTTTGCATAACGCTTTAAATGACACTCCAAGTCGTTGGTGTTGACTAGATAGTCAGTAGGTATACCCACCGATAGTGGTGTTCACTCCATATATGCAAATAAGTAGTGCATTTTCTGTTTGCCGAAAGCTAGAAAATCATATTCAGATTCCAGCCCCTTCTTATTGGTCAAATGCTTTTTATTAGTAACAAAGTGTACAGGACGGTCAATACGCCTACCTGATGGTAAGTGATACGCCTGACCATGACAGAGCGACATTGATTTTGACCAACAACTGATAAATAATTATTATTCTCCATCGATGCCGCACTGCGCCCGACAACCGGAACTACAGATGTTAGGTCTCATATACCCGGTAATTTTACTAGCTACATAGCCCTCATACCGAAACACAAAACTGAAGAACACTTTCACGGGACGATATCTGGCACTGCAGTGGTACCTAGACGACTCAGTACCTAATCTACCACCTAGTCGTAGTTGTAGTTATGTGCCCTAAAGTAAAACAATAGGATATGTGCTGGCTAAAATAGTACAAGAACGTATTCCTTTTGTTTTTGCCTACAAGTACCAATCCAAAGTATATCTGGATTTAGTAAAGCTCCTTGCTTAGGAAGAGATGGTGTTGTATTAATGTCAATAAATATTTATCAATATCATTACATTAAAAAATATGTAAGAAAGGCATTTACGCCCACACGCGTTATTCTTATAAGGCAGTAGTGAAAGCCCTACGAACCGAAACCATATAAAAGGTGTTCACAACATGACGGATTGGTCCATTGTGCATAATTACTTAGGAATATGCTCTCGACATGCGTTCCACTGAATTGCTAATGTTTCCGGTGAATTCACAATATAGGGCCGAACCTTATATCACGGGCTTAATTTACGCCGTAATAATTAATTTCACTTGTATAAGTTTCCTATGTAACCTAACGAAATGAATTTAATGTTCTTAGATGTTTGAATTTCAAATATATTTTTTTAAAGATTTAGTTTAATCTTATCAGTTCACTATGTGGTTTCTCTGTAATTCGAATCTACGAACCCCAGATCATGCTGCGATCTAAACCCAACCCTGTGACCACTAGACCATGAAGGCACTTTTAAATTTTAATTTAAAAACAAATAATAATATAAATACATATTTCTTAATTATGAATTCTTAATTCCTTACTGGATCTCTTAAATAAAATCCTCATTGTTAAATAAAAATAAAAACTAAACTACTGTCAATGTTACAACTTCGAACGTCTTTTGTTTCTTTCGGTCGTTTAAATTTTACAACGTAAATGTATTCAAATTAATTCGTAACGCCATTATTTAGATTAGTGCGTACGGATGCGTGATAGTTTACCATTTCAAAAGCTTCGCGCAAACGCGGTACGACATTTTTAAACTCGAAAAACGGTGAACAGGCGCCAAATAAATTCGACAGCTCTTTACTGGCATCAAATTTGAATATTGACACTGTTTCAACTATCAATGTATTAGGAGTATTTTGTCTGAGCTCTTATTATAATTTAGGTATAATATAAAAAAATAGATATAACTTTTACTGATTGATAGTGCGATGAGTTCACTAGTGTAAAATCACTCAACGGGCAATGGAATGAGCTATGCTGGGTTTCTCTGAGGGATATTAACAGAAATGACGTTAATCGTGTGAGAACTAAATATACCATTATAACAATGGGCTGGTCTTGTATATCGCAGAACCGATGGCCGAGAGGACAGACGAGCTCTGAAGTTTAGACCGCGTCCGGGCAAGCGTAGCGTAGAACGCCCTCCGGCCTGATACGCTGACGACTTGCGAATGATTGCTTGAAGGTAGATGAGAAAAGAGGAAGACCGGGATATCTGCCAACTCCGACAGGATGAAGATATCAAACAATTAAAAGTAACAATGATTTTAAGATGATACCCGAGTAGGCCAACATCAGTTGCGAAAACAGCAATAATAACTAAATATCGGATGACGAATAATACGCCCTGGGCCTTGGGCAAACATGGCCTAATTACGATAAATGTTCACTATGAAAATAATGTGTTAGAGATACTTTACACGCGACGTGGTCGAACCAAACAAAGGCGGTCACATTCTGCATGCACTAGTGATGTCAATACATTCAATGTAACCGATTTAAGGTCACAATTTTCATTTTGTTTTCATTGCTTGTTCAACCAGAAATTTGGCTAGCATAACCTGTAACTTTTTTATGTTAAGTGTACATGACAATCAGGTGCTCATCTGATGATAAGTGATACGCCTGACCACGAAAAAGTAGCATTGTATGAGCCCAACAAACGATAGACAGTTATTATTCTCGATCAACGCCGCACTGCGACCGTCATCAGAGACAACAGATGTTAGATCTCTTATACCCGGTAATTTTATCAATACAAAGTCATATTAACATTCATTATACATCATAAATTCGAGCAAATAAATGAATTCTATTCTATTCTTAAAGGCATAATTGTTTAACCCGTTGAACGCCGAGAATCCAGACACAATGAAAAATTGTTTCTGTCGCTATAAAAGGCATCATTGGCGGTCAAAGAGTTAAACATCAACTGCTTGACTAAGTTAAACAGTAGCTATGATAAAATAGCATTAGTAGAATATTTTCGTAGATTATTTAGTTTTTTGATACATTTGTTATATTTTAAATCGTACATAAAAAATATATTCGTGTTAAAAATACTTAATATATTAATAGTATTAAGCATGTAAATAAGTTATCGCAACACTGTCACTACTTGTGTTTCAAATTATTAAATGTATAAACAAAAGATGAACGCTTAATAACTGCGGAAAGCCATGCGTCGGTTAACACCAAATCATAAACTAAAGTATAGACCAATCAATTTTGTATGCATCAGCTAACCCTAGTTTCCCAAATAATACCGCCTTAATTTCGCCTCCAAACTTTATACTTCCTGCAAATTTGACCGTGCGATTTCAGTTTAGGAAATTGCACAAACATTTTCCGGTTGACTTAGCTTCAAATATTAAAAATCCCCATCCGCAAAACTTGGCATGCGCTAAGAAAAACAACGTCCGACCGGAGCTAAACAAACTTCATGAGCCGTATCCGAATTAAGGGATATTGACGCAGATATCCGGTTGCGTTTCCGGACGAAATTTTCTGACCCATCACAGCACTATAGGAGATGGTGAGATGCATTGAAATTTAGACTTTATCGGGTAATTAATAGAGTTTTAGTAGTTTCGTTGAGGGCATTTGTTCTGGCTCTGGCTTAGGACAATGGGACTTGCTCAATAGGCGGTTTACCGCTGTTATAATATTTTTCGCCACCAGGGAGTTGAGTTGATTGGATGCAGCAAGCGTAAGTACGATAAACCACGAGTTACCGTTTATGAGGCTTTTAATAGGCAGTTTGCTTGATTTAGGGTGTGTAGACGTGTGGTTTATACATTAGTCCATTTCGCGTAAACTACCCTCTATTGAGAATTTATTCAATGTTTTTGCAGTCATTACAATTTTATATGTCTATACGGCTTTAATGCAATTACAATAAATAGTTATCAGCTATCTGTCTATTTTTTTTATTCTTAATTATTACTATTATCTTTACCTACAGTTTCAAAATAATTATACTTAATTTGTTATACCTACAAAAAACAATTTCTCCAAGTTTTCAAACACAACTTGCTGCAAAACAGAATGGTAAACACGGTTAAAAATAGATTGCACTGCAGTTCTTATAAATTTTAATTTCCTGACCTCTGCAAATGTATTCTAACGGGACTTGACGACATGTCCAGTGATCCATATATTTCTAGATAGTGACACAAAATCTCAGTCGGTTTTTGCAACACCAGCCTTTAACTTCTACTGTAGGTTCAGCCTGTGAATATGAATAATGTCCTATGTCCTTAGATAAACAATAAACTAACTTGATACACAATGACGAAGAAACGTCAACCAAAAACTGTCCGAGCCGCATGACATATACGTATTCTTATATTATAACGTTAAATTATTCATTTAAATTTTGACCTTAACGCGTCATATAAAGAGTACAAAAACGCGAGCACAATACTTTGTCAGTTTTACATGTAGTGAGCGATGTGATTATGAATATTCTGCCCAACTGACGCCGTGGGCAGAATTAAGTCATGGACACTAAGTGAATGAGATTGTGCACCTATTTAGTTAGTTTATTATCTAAGCTTATATCCCATTGCAGATTTATGGTGCGTATCGATTATTCAATATTACCAAAACTACTTACTTGATTATATTCTAAAGGTTGGCGATCCCGGCCCTGCCAACGCTTCACACCCAAGTGTGTCTATCTTAGAAGGCATTGTGCAAGAGAATGTGGGCGTTTTACGGCAAATTCTAACATAAAATTAACATCGTCGTCCGGTACACTTAAGACAGTTTACTTTTGTTTTTATATATTTTTTTAATGTAATACAATAAATACTATTTACAGTTGTATTACACTACTACTAGACATAAAACAGTTTTAATAGTGGTTCAGCCGCTCGAAAAGTAAGTTAGAAAAAACAATAGAAAATTGATTGTTTGTGGGAATTAAGTTCTGGCTAAATGTTTGAGTCTCTACTCAACGTAACTCTTTACGAGTAGATACAGTTATATTATTCTATAGACATTACATAATACTGAACATAAAAACGGTTCCATTGCTACCAAAAAAGACGTGAGGGCGTTGGTGGTAAATATGGCAAAGCCTACTTAATATCCATTGTTAATGTGCCATCTGTTAATGCATAGATCTTAATAACATAATAGTTTTTCCTAGAATTTAATAATTTTGTGTGAATAGCCAAGTTTAAGTCTTCTTGGCAATGTGGCGTAGGTCGCCCTGCGGCTCGATGGACCGATGACTTACGAAAACTTACTGGTCGAAGCTAGATAAGAAAATCTTAAAGCAGACAGCCCATCCGGAAATAAATGACAGTTTTAATATCAAGGTAAAAACTACCATATATTTTGCCTACCTAAGATCCCGAAAATTGTCATAGCTTTTTGCTCAGAAAACACTTCTCACAGCTTTGTCAAAAGCATACCTAGCAAGAGAAACAGTTGAGAATATAGAGAGAGACAAAACCCTTTGAGATTAAATTACTTCTACCATATACCATAATAATAAATAATAACAATTTCAATTGAATTAATTATAAACCTTTGTAATGTACAATTCTGATATTTGAGTACTTATTAACTTATTAGGTACACGGTGATTAATGGCATGCATTTCATCAACATCAACAAAAATTGTACAAATTCACTGTTTTATAATAATATCTATGTTTCTACCAGTAAAAATGTATTACCTATCATCATCAGCTCATTAAACGTCCCCACCGAGGGGCACGAGCCTACCCGTATAGGGTGATTAGGCCTTAGTCGTCCACGCGGGCCCAGTACCCGTTACCCATTACCTATGTAACGGACAAATGTCACATCTTACAAACATGGTTTATTTTAAAATTAAAGGAACAATCGTTTTAAACGTCATTAAAATACGTACAGATTTAAACATGTTTGAAACATATTACTTGTTACGATTTACGTTTCAATAATGGAAGCTTTTGCCCTTACAACCGTAAGCTTAATATGAGATATTGAATAGGTTTTAGAAGCCGGCGATATGTCCGATATTGGGTCAACAGATGGCTTATATAAGGATTTACCGATAAAACTCAAGAACTTAGGTAGTAAAAAAAACGTATTCGTTCGTCTTTGTAGCAGAACATTATTAAAGTATCCTGCTTTACCAGATGTACTGTCATCATACTAACAGTAATACAATAATATTACTTCGCCTTTTCTTTTTTTTTCCTTCCTTTTATATTATGGTAATATTCCGAGGTATCATTACAGTAAAACTGTTTTAAGAGGTGGCGATAACAGATGAGCCGTTTGCTCATTTTATAATTTTATAACATAAAAAATCGTAACAAGTAATATATTTTGGTAGACTCGATACTGAGTCGTCTAGGTAGGTACCACCGCAGTGCCAGATATCGTCCCGTGAAACAGGAGTGTTATGCACTTTTGTGTTTCGGGATGAGGGCACTGTAGTTAGTGAAATTACCGGGTATAAGATACTAACATCTGTTGTCTCTGGTGTCGGGCGCAGTGCGGCATTGACGAAGAATAATAACTGTATCAGTTGTTGGTCTCCCTCAATGCCGCTCTGTCATGGTCAGGCGTATCACTTACCATTAGGTGAGCGTCCTGATCGTACTGTACACACATAAAAAAATATATCCAAATCCGATACTGTCGTTAGTGATGATTCCGCCGACTTCTTTCGCAGGTGTGCGCAGGTTTTATCATGATGTTTTTCTTCACCGTAAGAGCGTCAGATAACGTACTTATAATTTCGAAAATTCCAAATACATTGGTACATGGCGGCATTTGAACGTGCGCTCTTCCGGTAGGAAGGCAACAGTCCACACCATTGAGCCACCAACGCTCTTTTTAAATTAGGACATGCTGTATTATTAATCCAACATTTTCATACAACATTCGAAATTCGATTTGTTAAAACATGTTTTGCATTCATTCAGCTGAATGGTCCCGAGGGATTAAAATTCAACGCAATAATATATTCATGGATTCCACGTCTATCCTGCAAAGTAGATCATTCGATAAATTGGTAATCTAATGCCTTTATATTGAAAATCTCCATTTTGTTTTACGTTTTGTCAAGGCACTTTTATTTTCTAGCTCTTTCGGCGTGTACCTATTGGTTCAAATTTGGTCTACTTAGTGATCTGAAATCTTCTTGATATCTAAACGTAACAATCCATTTATTCAGTAATTTGTGTTTAGTTAACCTAAACGGAATCCATTTATTTAGGTGTCACACAAACAAATACACAGCATTTGAATAACTCAGCAAAAAATAATGTTGATCAAATATTTAAAAAAGTTTCTTAAGTGGTATTAGTTAAGTAGGTATAAAGACTAGCGTAGAGTAGCGGCTTTGGTTTGGGAATGGGTTTGGTCATTCAAGTCAAGCAATAATCGCAAAGGTTAGCATCAAACTTCGACACATAACTCGTGGCGTGCACTCCATCTATACAAAAAAGCAGTGCATATACTCTGCGTCTAGACAACCCAGGAAATCGGTATCATATCAAATGATTCCCACTTATTCGCCCATTTTCCTCTACAGATGGCGATCTACTGTCAATAACAGCACTTATTTTGACTAAAAAATATATAATTTTTTATTGTTTTGCGATTAGTGTCACTTACTTCCGACGACCCATTTGGTGTAGCGGTTGAGACATTAGCTGCTACACCAAGGGTTCTGGGTTCGATCCCCGGGAGTACAAACGTTTGTGTACATGAACAGGTATGTTTGTAATGGTCTAGGTGTTTGTAATGTTTTCTATGTATAATATGTATGTATTTACAAAAAAATGTATATAAGTATGTTTATCCGTTGTTTAGTACCCATAATACAAGCTTCACGCTTAGCTTGGGGCTAGATGGCGCTGTGTGAACGTCTGTGGATATTTATTATAATTTATCAATTTTGCATACCCTTTCAAAATATCTGTGCACGCCACTGCACATATCCATCAATATAGACAGTAACACACGCGTATATCTCACGTGTATAGAGTAACAGAATAATGGAGCTCCGGGTAAAACTTAAAAGCTTTTGCGGATAAACGTGTCGTTAATTATTAGATGCAGGCATCGTAATGAAACTCTATTACCCGCCGACGTGTTTATATTTTAACCACGCTGAAGAATGATGAAACCGCTAAACGATATATCACGCTTTTGTTTGCATTATCTTTGCAGACTTTACTGACGACCCTTTGAATGTCGCGGTTGAGAGGTCGGCTGCAGCACCAAAGGTTCCGGGTTCAATCCCCGGGCAGTACAAATATTTGTGTGCATGAACATGTCTGTTTGTAATGGTCTGTGTTTTCTATGTAAAATATAAATGTATTTACAAAAAATATATATAAGTATGTTTATCCGTTGTTTAGTGCCCATAATACAGGCTTAAACTTGGGGCTAGATGGCGCTGTGTGAATAATAGTGGCTTTTTTTATTATTTATATTTATTTATTTATTTAATAGGTCTACCAACACTTACAGGTACATAATACTCATAGGAAGAAAAAAACGGAATGCATCAAGCAATGTCAGGAGAACACCTCGTGTACAAACATGACTTAGTTACAAGTATGAAAAACAAATTAAAATAATAAAATTTGGAGAAATAATGTGACTTTATTCAAATCAATAAACCAAATTATCATTGGTGCAATCTGAAAAGTTCCCTGAAGCTAGGGGTGCAGTAAACTTAGTAAACTTAATTCACCCAGGTGAACTAAACACTTTTTTAGTAAACTTGAATCACCTGGGTCCATTAAAGTTACTTGAGTCGTATACTTAATGCACCTAGGCGAACTAAATGCAATTTCGTAAACCTGAAACACCAGTACGTGCTAAAATCACCGTGTAATTTCGAAAAAAAACTCAGAACCCTTTCTTATAAATTTTATTTCAGAATTTATAAATTAACTTAAGTTATTAATTTTTTTAAACTAATAATTACGTCTCTTTTAACTAACGAATATCCATTACCGGCTTTGAGACCATGCATCTTTTGCGCATCAATGCACTCGCCTCATTGTATGCTAAGTTTATTCAAATCCCACCGGTCCGATTATGTTTCTCTCCATACTATAGACACTTGCTATCACTGTACAACGAATTACTACTTGAACACGTGTGAGCGAGAGAACAAGCTTAAGATTAATCAGAAGCACCAAAATTGAGGCCCGAATGTATGTAAATACAAACTTAATATTGCTGTTATTGAACACGATTATGCATCTAAATGAGACCTTATCGTTAACACATTAAGGTGGTCAAGTATGATTTCGTAGATGTTAATTATGATTGTAAATTCTGTGCTTACGGTATTGAAATGTCGCTATACGGTCTATTATTTTCACCCACGCCATATGTGCATATGCAACGAAACTGGTTCCGTGTATAAGGTAAAATCACTTTTGGAAAATGGTAAACATGTACTCTTCATTGGATTTAGTCATTTTATACATTTGGTGCAATGATATTCAGTTTATATATAGGTAGATACGCCATCCGTGCCCCAAAAACGAACCGCCGAAGAGAGTACAGTTTGTACTCTTTTGTTTAGGTAAATGTGTTCGAAATTCGAAATATGTGTATGTGGGCCGTCACTGCATTCGGAACACTTGTTTCGATTGTTTTGTGATCATATCACGAATCCATACTTTTTTACATCATTGATTTAGTGTAACATCGGGTACACCAAGGGTGCAGGGTTCGATTCCCGGGCAGTACAAACATTCGTGTGCATGAAAATGTCTGTTTGTATTGGTCTGGGTGTTTTTTATGTAAAATATGTATATATTTCAAAACAAAGTATATAAGCATGCTCATTCATTGCCTAGTACCCGTAATACAAACTTCACGCTTAACTTGGTGCTAGATGGCGTTGTGTGATTGTTAGCGGATATTTATTTATTTATACATTGAAATATGTTGCTGTTTTTATAAGCTTTTTATACATAATAAAGTATTCAGGAAGTTAATAAAGTGTAGTAAGTAGTTCTATTCTATTCAATATGCGAATTGCGAAACCATAAAGGTAATTCCTATACCGTTTGATTATATTAGTGTCCTTGCCAGATTTTAAGCATGCCCAGCATAAAATTTCTTTTTGGGAGATTACCATAACTAACTTCAGAAATAAACTAAAATACCTAATTTCATTAAAAAACAACCATCTATAGTCAGACATTTGACCACCATCTCACCTGATGGTAAGTGATGATGCGGCCTAGGATGGACCATGCCTGCCTAGACCAGCCTATTCACTCTTGCCTTGAAGACGGCCAGGCTGATATGTATTCGATTCATTAGTACGATGCAATCAAATTACCTACCTGTTAGCAATTGACTTTCTGTAACCACTTGCGATCCTGAGCTGGGATCAGAGTGGTACAAACTTGTGACGTAAATATGTTAAGTCGCGGTATCTAGTAACATGCCTGTCTCACCCGACCGACACGGATACCTACAACTAAAACTTGTGTTATTTTTTTCTAACTACCTACTGCTGTTGACTGCAGATCGCTCTTACAGTACTTAAGGCTGAGAGCCATCGGCGCTCGCCAATTGCTCGGTGAAGCCGTAAAGGCCATCTGCAGCCAACAGCAGTAGTCAGTTCAAAAAAAAACTTTTACAATACAAGATGATGAGGTATACCTACGCGCAAAATATCATAAGAGTCTTCTTCGAGTAAAAACTAAATAGATATGGAAAAAGATAACTCCTATGTTAACTTAGTAGTAGCTCAACATTTTAACAAACAAGGAAAAGCAAAGTATTTTCGGTAATAATTAAATTGTCCATAAATTATTTAAGATACATTAAAAAAAACAACAAGCCACAAACATTTATGACAACTTATCTTAACCAAGTAAATAAAAAGTGCGCGAAATACAGCTAGTATCATTATGATATTTAAGAGACATTATACAATTATCAAGATTAAACACGTTTATTGAATGAGTAATTTGTATATTAATATTATATACATTTTTATTTCGGCCAAGTAAACACAACAGAAATAAAAGTTAAGGAAGGCATAACCTATTACTACTCGTTGTTTCCATTCAATGATATGAGTCGCTGTAAAGTACGCACCGTGGGCAGCACAATGTGATAGTCATCATCCCATTCGGACTTACCTTTTCGGTCTAATGATCGCGCATTGTCATCAAATGGTCATCCGTAGAGCCGAAGCTGACACAGTCACAACACTATGCATGACGTCACTTCCTATGCCACTTCATTCATAAAACCAAATAGACAATCGATACCGTGTCGTTATATGCACTGTCTGTACCTCCTTCGTAGCACTGTCACTTTTGAAAAAGGAACACGAGTATTGGTTTTGTTTTTTTTGTTCTTTTTTTAAATGTGAAAAAGGTTTTATAGGCGCGTGTGTGTCAGACGGAGCGCACGTTCGTTTGAACGCGCCAGAGCCTCGGATCGCCCCCGCGATTTTTGNTGCGCGTGGGCGCAGCAGCCGGCACCCAAAACGAATTTGCGTAATCTTAAGATAATAAACTACAGATAAACTTTCCAACTTTTAATTCGAAACGACCGCCGACAGCAGGGGACCGCATGAAAATGGCGTGCTTTCTTTATAAGTGTATGTTAGAATTTTAAATGAGTATCGAATAATGCATTCGACATAAAAAGCTATCGGCGGCAGCTAACAATATTATGGTGGTACGTTGGGACGCGGGTTCTCGTACAGAGCCTTGTATGGTGAAACGGGTTCCTTTGCAGTCCCACACGTTTTGACTTTTTGCGGATGGCTGCAGAAAAGAGCTAGGGGCATCTTCGGCCAGATTAAGTAGACACGCCGCGCCCCTTAACACGCAGAAAGATGGCAAAGGATGTAATGGAGCAATTGGCATAACCAGGGTCTCGGTTGGCTGGTCATTGATTGCCAAGACGGGATGATTGTTCAAGTCGTGCTTGCTATCCACGTCGCGCTCCTGGCTTCATACATCGGTAATGGAAACGTCCACATTGCTTGTTAGTAATTAGATGTCTTGGACGAATCGATGAAGGTTGTTTGAAGGCGACAATCTCTTGATGTTGATACAAAGTTAAGTTTAATACAATATTTTTATAAGGTATCTTAATTGGAAAAAAGGGTACTTAATCGTATCAGATGTTATGTCGAGGCTCTCGCATGATTGTACTGCACGCAGTCGGGTTCACAGAGATTATGAGTAGGGTACGCAAAGTGAATGGCAAAAAAAATAAATAATTTTCATTTTAACCAACTTATTTGAGTGCTGTTTATGAAAGCAGATCGTCTATGGTTTCAAATCTGTATAGGAAAATGGGCGAATAAGTGGTATCATTTGATATGTAGAGGATTGTCCGGATTGTCAGCACGCACAGGGTATGCACTGCTTATTTGCATATATGGAGTACACGCCACTGACTGCACGGGCATCGAACCTGAAGCCCTTGGTGTATCAACATTCGACATCTCAACCATTAGTTCAAACTTCTTAGATATCAAAGATAAATGAAAATACATTCGATTTGTACCTCCCCCTTTTTATGAAGTCACTATAAAAAATACGAAGAATATGCGAAAATATCAAGCGTTGGTGGCTCATTGGTATGAACTGTTGCCTTCCGTGGACGTATAATGAGCTGATGATGATGATAAAAATACGTTATATGTGTGTGTGTCAATATAAGTTCGATATAGTTATATAAATTCCGTGTTTTATATCCAAAATGGCATAAGGTAATGGTAAAATGGCCTACATTTTACTCGAAGTCACCCTGCCATATTTTGGCTATTAAATTCATTACAAAGCGTATATCGAATATAGAAAAACGTGCATGTACGTAGGTAAATACCAATGTTTAAAAAGGTGATACAGAAATACACATATTATTTTATACTGAGTCGTCTAGGTAGGTACCACCGCAGTGCCAGATATCATCCCGTGAAACAGGAGTGTTATGCACTTTTGTGTTTCGGGATGAGGGCACTGTAGCTAGTGAAATTACCGGGTATAGGAGATCTAACATCTGTTGTCTCGGGTGACGGGCGCAGTGCGGCATTGATGGAGGATAATAACTGTCTGTCAGTTGTTCGTCTCCTTTAATGCCGCTCTGTCATAGTCTGACGTATCACTTACCATCAGGTGAGCGTCTAGACCGTCCTGTATACATATAACATAAAAAAATTCATAAACGTCTTAAAAATCTCATTTATCCCTTTTTAAAGTGACAACAACAACGTTATCCAATGATACTTAAACATAATGGGCGTTCTTATAAACTTAGCATTTAAGGTTTTCATGCCGGCCCGAGTCAGCTCAACAAAATATGCAAGGCACTTTAAGTTGCATTGATAAGATTCTCGCATAATTCAACGAGTTCCCAAAATGGTTGGTATAATTAATTATAACATATTACGATGATAGTGCTATCAGTAGCAAGATTCTGAAGATATGATCTGTTTTTGCGATTTTATAAACATATGGAACAATGGAACATAGCCTTCCTACACAGCACAGCTATGAGCAGAGGGCGTGAGTGAGCGTCGTCGTCCTACCGGGAGGGCTGAGTTCAAATCCGCCACGTACCAATGTGTTTTCGAAAAATATATGTACGTTATCCGACGCTCTTACGGCGAAGGAAAACATCGTGAGGAAACCTGCGCACGCCTGCGAAAAGATTCAAAGGTCGTGCGTGAAGCGTGATAGTGTCGGATAAATGTATACATAATTTCGAAAATTCGAAAACACATGCATGCGTGTGATATTAGTCCACACCAATAGCCACCGACGCTAATAACTATTTAACACTAGTAGAAATGTTTGTTGACGACCCATGTTCGATCCCGGCAGTACAAACATTTGTGTGCATGTCTGTTTGTAATGGTCTGGGTGTTTTCTACGTGAAAAATGTATATATTAAATATAAGTATATATATATATATATATATATATATATATATATATATAAGTATGTTTATCTGTTGTTAGTACCCATAATACAGGCTTTACACTTATTGGAGCTAGATGGCACTGTGTGAATGTCAGTCGATATTTATTTATTTATTTTATATCCTAAATTGATACCAGGTTATCAATACAAATATATGTTGTAAGGTGACTTTATATACTGTGTGCCCGCTAATAATGTCACCACCCACAATCGCATACTAACAAGTGCATAGACAAGATACAGGTTTGTATATAATTTATTTATTTATGGTTCACCAACGTTTGTGTACAATATTACTTAAAATAAAATACATGATAACCTTAAAAACTAATTGCCACAAACATTTAAAGGCAAACACCGCATGCATTTTAATCTTCGTAATAATACTTTATTTACTTAAACAAATGGTACGCTTAATAAATAAAGTTTCCAGTGAAGTGAAGTTACTTAGTGATGGTTGTCCAACATCATGCTACAAAACTTCTTTGGTGAGTCATAGTGAATATCCATTGTGTCACTATATTCATTAACCAGCTTAGACATTCTAGCTATTGGGGAGTTAGAGCCGAAAACAGTTTTCCGAAATGGCGCATTGAGAGGCGTCATGGAGGTACGAGGAATTCTTGTCGGCACACGAAACATAATCCTAGCCACTAGTTGTGGACAATCTATTTTGTTGTTAAGAATTTTCATAATAAAACTATGACATCCTATTTTACATAGTTATCTTTGGCCAGTGATACTGGTAGTTAAATAATGACCTGGACTAAAGGAGGTCAACGCACACATAATAATTAAATATGCAAATATTAATTAACTATGCAAATAATAATTAAATATGCAAATATTTGTTACAATATCAACAGATTGCTGGATTATTTCATTAAAGCGTACCATATTTTAAAAGAACTCAATGTCAACAACTAAGTAAATACGTAAATATCATCCTCTCTCACACTTCAACCAATCGCAGTCCACTGCTGGACATAAGGTCGCCACCATTCTGCTTCAGAAATCCGGTCCTCCGATTTTCTCATCCAGCCTCCGCCTCTACGACCTTTCGGAAGTCGTCGGTCCATCGAAAATACCTGAAAATGGAAATTTTTGATGTCGACTGTTTGGGATCGGCCCCCGTGGAAGTCATTAAAAGAAGCCTTATTTCAGTAATGAAAGAAAATTGAAAAGAATAAGAAATATTGGCAAGCATTTGAATTTTATTCAATGATATCCTGTATATATAAAGGAAGATACGTCATCCGTGCCTCAAAAACGACCGCCGAAGAGAGTACAGTTTGTACTCTTTTGTTTAAGTAAATGTGTTCGAAATTCGAAATATGTGTGTATGTGTGCTGTCGCTGCATATGGAACACTTTTTTCGGTTGTTTTGTGAGCATATCACGATTTTACCTATACTTTTTATTACAATCATAAAATAATAATCCTTGTTTCTTTTTATCCTATTGCAGTCCACTATTGTAAAAAAATAATCATAGAAACAAAAAAAATATAATATTAAAAAAATCTATACAACAGTGTGTGGAACTTCTTCTTGTCGTGACTTATAGTTAAGGTGAAGAACATTCAAAATGACCTAGTATCGAAAGTACCTTATTACTCAAAGATCGTCTGTCTTATATCTGGGCATTTATGTTTTTTTTTTTAAATCTATAATATTAGATCAATAAAACTTATGGCCATTATAAGCCAGTGAGATAAAGGTTTTCAGCAAAGTCCATCAATTTACAACTTGCCTTAACTTATCAAACAGGCATTTAATAAAATATATAGCTGCAACTTTATGAAAGTCCTTTGGCATAGTTTTGTGTGTCATAATTGAACGGAGTGGTTATTTGTAAAAATATGGTGGTATACTTGTAAAAATATGAAGTACCTACATAAATATTACGTTCACAGGACCTATTCGTCAATCAATATTCGCATCGTCTTATAGCAACAATACGAGCAAGTATTTGTGGAATCTAGTAATAAAGGATCACTCTTTACGGGGTTAAATGCAGAACATCTAGGTCCAAACCCAGGGAATGCCTTAAAGTATTAGGACCTATTCACTTGTTACTACAAGGCATTTAATACTTCTTCGGAGTACCGAGCGTCTATGGGTGGAGGTTAAATTAAATAAATATAAAAAATAACGTTAGATAGATAGATATAATCTTTATTGCTTACAATGAATTAAATACTGTTACGAGCTGAGGGTTCAGGATTAATTATTGCCAAACACGAAGAATAACACGGTAACGCACTTTATTATTTAACCACTATTAATTACACACAACACTAATTACACTTACACTCACTAATTAGTCAATTAACGCACGCACTATTATCCGTAATTAACACTGCACACTGTAACATAACACTTAATGAGTCCGTATAATTTCCACACACACACGTTATATTCACTCGTTAACTCTTGGTAGCCTAACATATGTCTGGGGAGAAAAGCGGCCCGGCACATGCCGGTTATGCGAATAGGGACTGTGCGAACCTACAGGGACACGCGACGATGGCCCCCGCCGGCGGGGACGGAATCTCGGTTGTCGGTTTGTAGAGTGTAATTTTAGTGATTTAGCTATTTCGGCCGCCGATGCGGCGGCGACCGTGGTAGGGTCGTCAGGATCGTCTAGCACGTCCTGTGGACGCCGACGTTTACGCGTGCGAAGTGATATATTATTATTATTAGCTGCTGTTGTTGAATAATCAGCAGAGGAGACAATGAGCGTAATCTCTGAAATGGCTGGATAGATTTGGACGGAACTCTTTTTGGCAGGTAGCTGATGTAATAATAAAAAACTTTGGCTACTTTTATTTTCGAAAAAGTCTTTTATTTAGTTGACCTTTCTTTTGGTTGTAGTGATGTTGCGTCGCGTTAGCTGCGTGCTTGAACGTGACTTAACTAACGAAGCGATTTTAGGTTATGTTTTAATGCGGGAGCATATCTTATACCACGGGCACAGAGATTATGAGTAGGGTATGCAAATTGAGTGATACTAATCGCAAAAACGATAAATATTTTGTATTTTTGTCAAATTGAGTGCTGTTGTTGACAACAGATCGCTAATGGATTCAAATCTGTAGAGGAAAATTAGCGAATAAGTGAAAGCATTGAATACTTGGTCGATTTTCGTGGTTGTTCGGACGCACAAGGTATGCACTGCCGATTTGCATATATGGAGTGCACGCTACTGACCACGGGTAACACTGCGGGGCACAGCTAGTGTAAAATAAATAAAAAAACACGTAAATGATTATGATAAAATTAAGGCAAATTTACTCCTAGTACGTAGTGGCTTCTAGTTAGAAATTATTGTAGAAATTCCAACTATTAATGGCAAAACAACACAATTTACTGAATTGATAAGAAGCGGACAAATTCTATTGATATTGAAACGGGAAACGCAGGACGGTTTTTCCGTTAAACTTTGAAACACGTGAAAATTGTTATGAATTCAAAGTAAACTAAGGTTTTTTTAAAGGAACTAAGCAATAAAGCAGACCTTCCACATGTAATAAAAGCTTAATTCAAAAAAATCTTCAAGAGATACTCTTGAATCGTCAAAAAAAGTTACTTAAAAATATTTAAATTAATGAAAATGAAAATGAAAAGTGTTTATTCAGTTTAGGTCCTCATAGAACACTTATGAATGTCAAATGAAGCTACCACTGGTTCCGGAGGTAGTTTTCCACTGAGAAGAAACCAGCAAGAAACTCAGTAGTTACTCTTTTCAAAAAAATTGTGTTGAATACAGCTTCATTTGTAATCAAAATAATTATATAAAGCAAATATTTTTAATTTTTATCATATTAAGTACTGGTAATAATATAATAATCTACAAAAGTACTGTTAAGCAGTTAAGTATTATATAAATTTAAATAGATGATAACAAAAAAAAACAAAAGTAGTGCAGGCGTGGAGATCAACATGTCCATGAGTTTTTATCATTTATATAATCTTCAATACTATAGTAAGCTTTTTTTATTAAAATCGACTTTACATGAGACTTATATTTATGCAGGGGTAA
Organism: Leucinodes orbonalis; assembly: GCA_019425675.1. Taxonomy (NCBI): domain Eukaryota; kingdom Metazoa; phylum Arthropoda; class Insecta; order Lepidoptera; family Crambidae; genus Leucinodes; species Leucinodes orbonalis. The sequence goes on along the minus strand of PQWD01006742.1, from coordinate 14,029 downwards.
ATCAATTACATATTGTGGTAGCTTATTAAATATTTTACTGCTTAATCCCACAAATGAGTTCCCAACCTTATGCAATCTAAGATTTGGAACGGCAAGTTTGTGTTTGTTCCTAGTGTTCAAACTATGATTATCTGACTTTTTTGAAAATACATGTAAATTTTTGTGTACATAGATGACGCAGTCTAGAATGTACTGAGACGGTAATGTTAAAATATTTATTTGTTTAAATAATTCCCTTAGTGAGTCACGTGATTTAAGGCCGTATATGGCACGGATGGCTCTTTTCTGCAATACAAAAATTGTTTGTAGATCACCAGCCTCCGTCAGTAATCCTCGTCCGGTCGTACGTTTGGTACGCTTTAATGAAATTAAATATAGGATGTTAGTTAATGACATACATTTTCATCTCAACAGCATCATGGATTTCGGTAGGTACAAATCTACCTCATTTTCTAATAACTTTTCTGTGATAAGTACATAATAGGTGACAATTCCCCCTGAACAGGACTAATGAAATAAGGGGCAAAAGACAATAATCCCCGCTACCGTCCCTTATTGAACCCGGTTAGACAAATAGAGAAGCACCTAGCGTCAGCTATAATCGCTTACATTCCAGATGTTTCTCGAAATCCCTAACTGGAATTTGCGTCAAAATTATTCTTATCTCGCGACACGAAGTGAAAAAGCAAACCGAACCAATTCACGTATTGCAAATTGGGATTGGAATGGTGAAAGGGAATTACATACGTAAACTTCTGGTAGTCCTTATTTAGTTGGAATAAGGACTATATTTGTTGTGGGTTTAATATATTTGTGTTGATACTTAATTGGGCGATCGGACGGGACGCAGATGTCGCTCTTTGTCAATAGCGATTGTGAACAGTGGTAGGGTTGTCATGATTAATGGACAAATACTATACAAACGTAGGTATGCTAAATTGAATTAAAATGATTTTGAAAATATGGGGAGATTTGTTGTTACCAACCCTCTCTTCAACCTATCGTAGTCCACTGTTGGACATAGGTCTCCCCCATTTTGCGCCAGATATCCCAATCTTCCTCTTTTCTCATCCAGCCTCCACCAGCGACCTTTCGCAAGTCGTCGGTCCATCGGGCCGGAGGGCATCCTACGCTACACTTGCCAAGCCGCGGTCTCCACTATAGAACTCGTCTGCTCCAACGACCATCGGTTCTGCGACATACCTGTTACCAGCTACCATCCTAAAATTACCCATACCCAGGATCGATGGCTTAACGTACCCTCCTTAGCACATAATCATCTCCCTTTCCCATTCAGCCTACAATGTGGTCAAACTGGGAAAAATGGCTAAGTAATTTTTACTATACGATTTCCACTATGCGATTTCCACGCTGGATTTGAACCCGCTACCCTCGGATTACGCAGCTAAACAAGAAGGCATAAACCGTCTGCTTGTTTGTGTAGAATGAATAAAAAAACATCTAAGTAGGTAGCTGTAATGCACAGATTTATTTCATGCGTTTTGTGATACACATACCTAATAAAAGCGGATAACAAAAGAAAATATTTAACAACTTCTTAATATTTCGAGCAACGTATTTTAAAAAACATTAGAATGACGATTGATAGCTTATCAATTTCGATGAACATGTTAATCGTAATTTTGAACGAACACTATGTCAATGACCTTCCCAACCTTTGTGTGGTTAAAATATTTTCATTATCACTAGAAAAAACTTATCTAATATTGTATTCTTACAAATGATGAGAGAGACGGCATTTTTATTAGAAATCAAAAACCTTTACTAGTCCTGGTAACATTTAGTCTAAGGACATAGTTTTCTTGATCCAATAGTTAGCTTATTGTATTTCATTTTCACCATCAGCCTTCAATGGTTCACTGTAGACACAGAATAGCTAACCTGTCTGGGTCGTAACCATAGACATCCGAATATACAATTAGACTGGACAAGCCGCCAAGTTTATAGGCAGTCCCAGTGTCGCAATTTCTTTTCGGTTCTTACCTGTGAAAAGTTATTATATTTCTTGGTAAATTTACTGATTCATTGCGATGATGGCACGTTACAATTGCACAGGATGGCATTATGGAAAAAAACGGTAGTTTCTTCTAATATTTGTGCGTCTTGACTCGTCTCACAGAACGTAAACTGGCAGCCAGTGTATGCTCGTTGAGCTTACATTTGTCGCACTTTAAACGCGGCTTGCCCCATCTCCTGTATTGGGAAATCTGTGGTCGTAACCCACATAGTAGGCCCAATGCTGATTCGTGCGTGTTAACTACCATCCATACCACCGCCACAGCCATCGGTCCCAGCTACCATCAAAAGATTTTATTTTCGGAATGACTAATCGCTTTTGGCCGCAGGTAGCCTTCACAGCTTCAAGGACAATCATCATCATCAGCTCATTAAACGTCCCCACCGAGGGGCACGAGCCTACCCGTATAGGGTGATTAGGCCTTAGTCGTCCACGCGGGCCCAGTGCGGATTGGACGACTTCACACACAACCTTCGAATCTCTTCGCAGGCGTGCATGAAGGTTTCCTCACGATGTTTTCCTTCACCGTAAGAGCGTCGGATAACGTACATATATTTTTCAAAATTCGAAAATATATTGGTACGTGTCGGGATTTGAACCTCAGCCCTCCCGGTAGGAAGGCGACAGTCCACACCACTGAGCCACCGACGCTCAAGGACAATAGCCAACCAAGATAGTAGCCGGATCCGATGGCTTAACTTAAGTCTTGGGACTTAAATTAAGCCATCGACACGGAGTCATTTTTTTTTTGAGACAAATGATTCAGCATGCTATGTCCTAACCACAGACATCTCAATACAATTGGCATATCTATAATAATAAATAAATATCCAATAACATTCCCACAACGCCATCTAGCCCCAAGTTAAGCATAAAGCCTGTATTATGGGTACTAAACAACGGATAAACATAGGTACTTATATTTTTTTTTGTAAATCATACATATTATACATAGAAATCACCCAGTCCATTACAAACAGACATGTTTATGCACACAAATGTTTTTACTGCCCGGGGTTCGAACCCGGAACCCTTGGTGTTACAGTCGACGTCTCAACCGCAACACCAAATGGTCGTCAAAATCTATGGTCCTAAACAAACTGGGAAATATCGCAAAAAGTAACTATCACAATGAGGTCTTAACGCGGGATACGAACCCGGATCACGTAGCAATCTAAACATACCATAACAGACCACTAGTAAAATTACCGGGTATAAGAGACCTAACATCTGTTGTCTCGGGTGACGGGCGCAGTGCGGCATTGATGGAGGATAATATCTGTCTATCAGTTGTTGTTTCATTCAATGCCGCTCTGTCATGGTCAGTTGTATCACTTCTCATCAGGTCTTAACCGTCCTATACACTTTGTAACATAAAAAAATAGACGTTTCCCACAGGCAATAGGAATGACGTACACACCGCAACGTTAAAACCCTAAAGCAAATTAAAAGCACTCTAATCTTATGGGAAAACTATAAATTTCCACGGACCTACATCAAGCGGTGATTTTTGTCAGATCTAATTAAAGTTGCCGAGCGAAGTCGTAGGATAAAGGGTTCGCAAAGGATCCAATGAAATTCGGAACTAATCATTGCAAATGAAATTGAACCGTTCTTGCCGTGCAGCGACCCGAGCGGCCAGGGATTTATATTGAACGACCAATGGCTTGAATCAGCAGGGTCGCAATTGCACTAAGTTTTTTGACATTTTGACACCGTTACGACACTTTACAATAAATAATAATATAAATCAAACTCAAATTATATTTATTCCAATAAATCTTTTACAGATACTTTTGAATCGTCAACAGTTGTTATTATATTTTTTTAATGACTGTACCACTGATTCGGAATAAGTAGGATTTTCGAGAAGAGCCGACAAGAAACTCGATAGTTACTCTTTTAAACTTTATAATGGTTACAGAGTTTTGTGATTAAACCTACACGTAATTTTATAAAAAATAATATCCACTGGTATTAACACAGCGCCATCTAGCCCCAAACTAAGCATTAAGCCTGTAATATGGGATACTAAACAACAAATGAACATACTTATATACTTTTATTTTTTTGAAATACTTATTTCATATTATACATAGAAAAAGACCCAGACCAATACAATCACACATGTTCATGCACACAAATGTTTGTACCGCCCGGGGATCGAACCCGGAACCCGGAATAGCCGACTTCTCCACCATTACACCAGATTGTCGAACACAATCCAACTGTAAATTTGTTATACCGGTACAACTTTGAAATGAAATGTCAAATAGTGTTTATTACCAATTAAAATCTACATTTAAAATGCGCTAATAGGATCATTCTTGAATTTCAATAGAAAAATATTGCACTGATTCGTTATTTTTTATGGAAAATTTTAATCGATTTTACCATTAGACTATTCATTCTACTTTACAATTACCTATTATTTTAAACCATTAATATGATTAAAGTTGTACTAGAATACCAAATTTATAGTTGAATTGTAAAATGTCGTAATGGTGTCAAGTAAATTAGTGGAATTGAAGAATAATATTGATTTATTTAGCACAGCTTTTTATTTTTTTAATTAGGGCTGGTAAGGCCCTAAAAAGACTGCTAACTTCCGCTTGAATTCCAGCTTATAATTTTAATAGATTGAAAAACCCCTTTCGTTTATAAACAAATGAAATCATAACTCATAAAGATTGTTCATACACAGTTTCTGTACAGAATCCATAGCAAAACTGCCAAATTGTTCGTTGAACCAGCCAGACAATATTGAATGAATGAAATATCAATTAAAGATAATGGATCGTGTGAAATGAACGCAAGCCCCCGTACATCGACAACTCGGAACGTAACCCAAGCCCGCACCGATTTCTGATGACTTCCCGTCGGTGATGCGACCATCATTTGGATCGAAATAAGGATATATTCCTTTATTTGACTTAAAAAATATATTGTTATGAGTGTACACAGGACGGTCGATAACCTGATGGTAAGTGATACGCCTGACCATGGCAGAGCAGCATTGACGGAGACCAACAACTGATAGACAGTATCAGTTGTGCATACCCGGTAATTTCACTAGCTACAGTGCCCTCATCCCGGAACACAAAGGTACAAAACGTTCATGTAGGGAAGTCCAGGATAGGTGTCCCACTATAAGAAATGATTGAGTAATTGAATAATCAAATATCTATAACACTGTTTTTCGTCAATCTAAGAACTATGAACTTGAACAAAAAACTTGAAAAATAATTTCTATACAAACAGACATGTTCATGCACATAAATGTTTATACTGCCCGGGGATGGAACCCGGAACCCTTGGTGGAAGCCGGCGAAAGCCAACGTTGCAGCCATTACACAAGATGGGTGGTCAGTTTCTAGTATATTAAGGCGGAAGTCCTATTAAAAACCGCTTAAGTCGTTTCAGTTGTATGAAAAGAACTCTAGTCGTTTACTCTTTTAACATAATGACTAAGTCTTATTCATGAAAACTCCAATGTTTAGTATTTATTATAGAGTCCTTTAAGATGTAAGCTAGTCTTTGAAATAGGTCTAAAAAGACTTAAGTCTCTTTCGTGCCCTCCCCTCGTAGTCCGCTCTGTGGGGACGTTTAATGAGCTGATGATGATGATTTAGGATTTTGGCTGTTCAGGGTGATAGGAGGGTCAACTTTATTTCTTTTTATAAAAAGCGGGTGGTTTAATAAATAACGTGAATTTTAATGGCCACCCTACACTCGACACGATCCCTAGTATTGACATGCTCACAACCGCACAAACTTTCGATAACCGTGTTTGCGTATCAGCTAACAATATTCATAACAAATTACTCATAATTAACTTGTGCTCCATTCTGCATAGAAGCTGCGATAATGAAGTGATAATTGTATTGACTTTAACCCCCACCATCGACCCCTGATAAGGGATCTGAGAATTTTGTCATTCTGTGTCGTGTGTGTGCTAAGGTTGGACTGTTTTTGACTATGGAATAAGAACTGACAATGGACTGGTGTGTGACATTTTTGTGTTTGTGTTTCGTCATCGCGGCTACTGCATCGGGAAGTATGTATCTATTCTATAAGCCTTTGTAAGTTGCGGAAACTTGAGGAGACATTTTATCTGACTACTGCTGTCGGCCGTAGTAGGTGTTTTTACTAGAATATATTTATTTATTGTCTAAATTCGTCACAATTGAGTAAATTAACAGTTAATAGTTCAAACTTTTGTACTCATAATAAGCTTAAAGATGCCACAGCAGTCACTTAGTAAACTTATAGGCTAATGTCTATTGTAAATTGTTGTTGCTTTATATCTAAGATTGAGGCGGTAAAACAAGCATACCTAAGAAGGTTAGATTTGATTTTAGAACGCTGCTGTTATTTCTAAATTTTTGGCCCTGAACCACGTCTGAAAGCACCCGTGGAAGAGAAGGAATGCTGACATGATGTTCTTATCTGCATCGTCACACCCACAAAAAATAATTGTACTTACTTGCCAATAAAGTGTTGACAACTACGTAATGCAAGCCAATATTATATTAAAATTCATTCATACAATGAATGATAAAAAAAATATAAGCGGTTCCAGACACCGAAAGTACGTAATTAACTTAAAACGTCTAAATCTGGGGGCAGTGCCCCCGCCAAGCGCGAAGCAAACACTGCCGTACATCCTTTACAGGATCCATTTCGCCGCATTTTCAGGCCCCGATTGAGAACCTTTGGATAATACCAGAGCGCTGAAATTTCGTCATCTAGTAAGATATAATAACTTACTTTAAATCCAAAATTTTAAGTCTGTAGGTCATTTAGTTCCGACGCTAAGCGAAAGCAAAGTTTCGCATTTTCGACAGACACTCACTCACTCACTCACTCATGATCATCAAATAGAACTAGTACTTCCATTAACTCAGAAAGCTGAAATTCGGTACAGAGTTAGGGTTTAATGGCTACATAAAGGGAAAACTATGAAAACTTCGAAAATCGAAGATCTGGAGTACCTGGTGACCCTGCTTAGATAACAAAATCATCAAAATAGAACTAGTACTTCCATTAACTCACAGAGCTGAAATTTGATACAGAGTCAGGGTTTAATGGTTACATAAAGGGAAAACTATAATAACTTGGATATCGAAGATCTGGAGTACCTGTGACCCTGCTTAGATAACAAAAGAGCCCAGCCAAACTATAGAGATTGACGTACCGCCTTTAAACAATATATATTTTACATGGTGGGCCGCTTCATCCGATGTCAAAAATCGGGGGGCACGGTAGTGCCCCTGCCAAGTCGAGCGCGCTAGACCAATACAAACAGACATGTTGGTGCACACAAATATTTGTAGGTACTGCCCGGGATCGAACCGGAACCCTTGGTGTAGTAGCCGACGTTTCAACCATTACACCCAAGGGAGCGTTCAAGTATTACGTCACGCAATTTTTGAAGATTTTTGACCCCCCTCCTCCCCTTGTAACGCACCGTAACGTTTTTCTGTATCCCCCCCCCCCCCCACTCTCGAAACGTTACGTAACATTCAAGTGACCATTTTTACCCTAAAGTCGCAAAAAAGTATGTTATAGATTTTTATTTACAATACAATCTAGGGATTCCCCGTGAAATATAAACAAAAGGTTTGCCAACTGGCGAGAACAAATCAAAAATGACGACCAGATATACAATCAAGGGATACTCCAAACGTAAATGAAAAGGGTTGCCAATTTTGGAGCTTTAATTCCCTAATTTTTTATTAAAAAAAAAAACAATGTTACGTAACGTATTGCAAGAAAGACCCCCTCCGCCCCTGTAACGCATTGTAACATTTTACGAGACCCCCCCTCCCCCAAATTGCGTTACGTATTACTTGAACGCTCCCCCAATGGGTCGTCTAATATTCCTTTCAAGTTTCTACAAAAAGAAGTAAAATCCAACCAAAAACATTCTGTAAAAAATCTAGCCAAGTCTCGATGGAGCTGCTTGATTATCTCTAAAAAGTAATGAAATCAAGACAAAGACGTGCCAAATCTAAGGTTCCTTACTGCAATTAATTAATTATTATGGTTAATGTTGTGTGACTTGGCCATTGAACATTCTTTGTACGTTAGTGGCTTTATCAAGCCTACAATCGATGGGCTATTGAATCACCGTTTTCCAAGTGGCAAATTTGTACCGTCAATGGGTAGCGGTTCTGGCGATATATTGGCGCAATGGTGTCATGAAGCACCCAGTTTTGTATCCTTGTGTACTCTTCAACGGCCAAGTCACACAACATCAACCATAATAATTAATTAATTGCAGTAAGGAACCTTAGACTTGGCACGTCTTTGTCTTGATTTCATTACTTTTTAGAGATAATCAAGCAGCTCCATCGAGAAATGGCTAGATTTTTTACAGAATGTTTTTGGTTGGATCTAACTTACATAAATCTATTAAAAATCAAATAAATTCCTACACACTGAACAGGAGCTGAATAAGATGAATAACCCTTATGTACCCAATCAGAATATCATTGTATGTACCTACGTCAAAACTCAAAAATATACATAACATACCTACAATGGTATGTCAGGAGTTTTTGCCCACAAATCAAGCCTAGAGGTACTTAAATAAAATTATAACTGTGTTAATTAATTTACACGAATTTGCATCGTTGTATTCTGAGCAAAACCCCTAAAAAGTGAAGCCTTAGAATGCAAAAGTATATAATAATTACGCATTAATGTTTCTTTTCCATAAACAGTTCGAGTATCTAACGTTAGTATAAAGTGGATTTATCAATTAGATTGGGGTCACAATGTTGCAGACCCTTAAGCTAGACTAGACTGAAGCCTCTCAGACATGCAAATTTGTTATTCAGTATACGGATTAAGGGCATGTGGTCTACATTACAAGTATTGAAAAGAAACAACCTATTAGAATTCAAAAGTTACTGCCCTGTCACAATAAAAAAGTTATTTTATATAACAAAGCCTATGGCAATTGTTACGACAGTGTTGAAAGAAAACCCAGCGCACTGCCCAGTCTTCCGAGACGATAGATGTAGGGTCTAGGTACAATGCCCTCTTCCCGAAAAAAAGAACTTTATAACACTAGTATTTTACGGGGCGATATCTGGCACTTCGGTGGATTCAAGTCATGAACGTTAATAATAGAATAAGATCCGTATTTATAGATTTTTAATCTAAAAGATATTTGTGACGAAGATATAATTAGTACTTCATTAACTTATCTATCGAAATATCCATGAACTTGGACCTAGTATTTATCTCATTTACATACGTACCGATTAAAGACTCTAAATGACTAACTGGTCGTTTAAGCAACTTTTTTCTGTGTGTCAAAAAAACAACTTTTTCATCCTTACATATTCTATAACACTATGATGTCATGGCGTTAGATGATCAGCTGACGCAATTTTAATATCATTAATTTAATTAAATAAATTAAGGGTTTTATAGATCAGGTAACAATGATCCCGTCATTCAACATCCCAAAGGTAATTTTTATTCATTATTCCCTTACTATTTGTAGGGAAACGAAATGTATTATTACTATTTATGAATATTAATAAATATCTAAGTAAAACATACAGTACAAATACGAATATTTACGTACCGCTTGTATGCTGTCGAAGGGCAACAAAAGAAATCTATCGTTTGTCGGGAGTTTTGCCCGCCAATCCATAGAGCTGTCACGTTTTTCCCATAGCTAAGCTGAGCAGATGGCCCGTGCCCTGCAGAGGGTCGTTATAGGCTGATAATGATGAATCGATTGAGCGGTTTACTTGCATATATTTTTGTATGCTTGTTTGTGTCTAACGTTCTAATCGCTACTAGGTATAAATGATCTGCCCGATTTAGGTCTCGAGGTCGTAGTATTGCAAATTTGTTAAATGGTAACACAAGTTAAGTAACTATCACAATGATCGTTAATGTGATGGGTGACCAATTCATAGAACTTTCAAACAAAGCAATTCTTGAAGCGTATTTAATGTAGTTTATAATATGACCACAGTCACGTTTAATACTCGTATATCAATCTATCCTTCGTATGAAGGTCAGTAAATATGCAGAGACCTACATTGCATTATCGGATTCCCTAGGTACTATACATGGTATAGGATTATATTACTATTAAGGTAAGAACATACAGCTCTAAAATTGTACCTACTGTACTTATAAGGCGTTCACCGTGTATAAGTTCTACATAATTCTTAATACATCGACCTGCCTTCTGTCTATTACCTATAATGTTTATATGAATACAAAATGGCTACCCTAAGGCCTCCCTCGTTGATTTTTATCATTATAATAATCGTTGGAATCTGAAAAATTTGCTAAGATCCGTTTTTACCCGACTGCCAAAGGAGGGTTATGTTTATAATTAAATTACTGAAGATCCTTTTTCCTATTACTTCTTGATTTGAAAGGCATGTAAAATGAAAATCTACACATACAATGCGTACTTATCAACTTTAAATTTATGATACCTACCTGCCACAAAAATGATAAAAACATTGTTTTATTACAATGCAGTAATTAAATACCAGTTTCATCAATTGATAGCTTGGTCTAAATGGTCAGCCAGCTTTACAAAAGTTAAACGTATCGCTTCCTCCAGCCATATAAATTACTATTGGAATTTCGGCAATGCAAAAGGCATTGCTGCGCAACGTTGCGTAACATATTTCGTTGCAAAGGGTCGAGCCGGTCAAACAAAAAGCTTTTATTTATGGCTTATTTTTGCATAAATGATGTTTTTGAAGCGTGATCGGAATCGGATTCTAGGAAAATTAACTTTTTGCGATGTGTAATATCCATCCCACATTTTATAATAACTAAACTCATTACCAAGACTAAGCTAACACTCATACGATATTAACTTAAACCATATAGTCGTAATCTATCAATACTGTAAATTAATGGTGTCAAGTATTTGCACCTTATTAATTTTGTAAAACTAATTAAAAGCTGGTGTTGAATGAATTCCATTGCAGTGCCTAAATTAAACTTTTTTGGCTGTCAAAGTCAGCTGTTAAAACGTCAAGTCAGTCACTGAGTTTACTGTCCTTTTTGTTTGTAAACAAAAGCAGCCATGGAATAGGGTATCTAAAAAAATGTACTATTAGTGATTTCACAAGTGTGTTTCTCTTTTCAGATTCACTGAAAGACCCGTACATTTGTGGACCACCATCGTGTGCACGTAAGTTGACGAAAAATAACACTATTTTCATGGTCATTGTCTAATTAACCACTACTACAAAATCCTATTAATTTTATAGATTCTGACAAGTTCAAGTACTTATCTGATGTTACATACAAGTATGAGTACAAAGTGAATGTTGAAACATACTTCGCCGGATCCAGTAATAACCGCTCTACATTGGATATAAAAGCACAGGTAAGCAATATGTACATACAAAATTGCCCGATGAAGTTGTAAAGGCCATCTGCAGCCGACAGCAGTAGTCAGTTCAAAAAAAAATTACATACGAATATGATCAAAGAATATATAATTAGGTTCTTCACTTTGGTATTTTTCTCACCACAACAGTAAACAGTATATTCAGCATAGCCTGATGTTTATTGTCACCTTGACCAACACATTTTATTTTAAACATAAATGTGTAATGACTGATGCAGTGTTAAAGGAAACTAATAAGTAAGTTAGTATATAACTACTGGCTTGTGCCCAGTGAAGGACCATGTGACAGATCTTAGGTCTCTCTTAAGTATTAATTCATATAAGCATTCAAATTCAAACACAGAATTCCATAACACTATTTCATTGGATAGAACAAACGGAAGAAACAAATGATATGCTGCATATTAATATTTTTTATCATTATTAGCCTATAATGGCCCACTGCAGGGCACAGGCCTCCCTGCACAAGTAAGCTATGGCTGATATGGCTATCTCCTGTAGCTATGCTCAATTTAACAATTTAACTGATCGCAATATGAGCACAGTTTGTAGTTCAATGACCATTTATTTTATTATTTATTTGGGAAACAACTATACAGTTTCACTCATATATAAAAAACAAAGAAGTACTACAGAAATTAGTTAAGTGTCCACAACTTGAAAGCTGACCAAAGCAGCAGAAATTCAGGATTATTAAAAATCTATTATTAAATTATTATATGACTACATACAACTCTAAGGCTAAATGAGTATTGGAGCATTCAAGTATTATGTAATGAAACACATTGTCTGGTATAATGCTAACTTGCATTACAAGGGCAAGGGAATCAGAAAGTTCTTAACTAGTATTCAACCTTTAGTTTTGTTCAAAAACATTACTGTGTATGACAGGGGGGAGTGGGGGTCTAAAATTATCAAAAATTGTATTACATAATACTTGAATGCTTCCTATTTTAATTTCATGTTTATCTATATGCTCTTAAAATTTTGATCATTAAACACTGGCTGAATTTATGTGATTGTGTATTGATTTCTTATCATTTATAATATTTTTCAGGCCACAATACAGTTCATAACTCCGTGCGAAGGTCTTCTACAGTTGAGTGGCGTCACATTAGTTGATCAAGATGAGAACTACCCTGTTGAGCGAGCAGAGAAGTTCATACATGCTGTATCACTACATTACCTCAGGTTAGTGAAATTAAAAAAAAGATTCTGTATCATCAACCAGCCCTTAACATCCTAGTAAAGAGGAAAGGCTATCTGCACTGCATGGCTTGAGGAATATTGGGCCATAACCCAACGTTAATTGGTGGGTTCTAAAGAATACCATTCTAAGTTCGTAAATAGAATCTACTGGGTGATGTTCTGGTTTTCTGAAAGAATCAAGATAATATTTTCCATCACCGAACCAATTTCTGGATGATTATGATAGTTGCTAAATCCAAATACACTACCTGCTTTGGTATCAATCCCTCTTTTTCTGTTAGATATAGTTTTGATTGCGTCTTTGTGTGTGAAGTGTTTTGACAACGTATTTTATTTTTCAATATTATTTTATAATATTTTTATAATCAAGGACCCTTGTGTGTAATTGATTGAAATTTACAGACAGAGAGTGAGAGAACAAACATTGTGTGTGAACTATATGTACTTGATATTGATTCAAAGTTTATTTTTTATTAAGATTTGCATTCCATGATGGACTCATATCGGAGATATGTCCAGAGGAAACAGAAGAGGATTGGGTACTTAACTTCAAAAGGGGAATACTTTCACTATTCCAAAATAGTATGAAGAGGTTTGACATCAACTTTAAGGGCATTGAGGTGAGTGGTACTTAATATTTCTCCAATAATACTCTTAAATTTTTAAGTTTTATTTCACCAAACAGCAAAGGACTCTCTAGATGTTCAAGGGAAACTAAATTAGGACATTTATTTACATAAGGTCCAATTGACAAGTTTTCACTTGTCATAGTACTTGCTTGATATTTATTACAAAATAATGTCTTATTATCAGAGATGCTGTCATGAATGAAAAAATATGGTTAAACAATTTGAAATAAATGCATAATGTTATGAAATGCATCAAAAAATAATTATTGTTTCCTACGTTATCTCAGTGGTCCATACAGTCAGTTCCAGATTTTTCTCATACAACGTAAAATACCCCATTTGTGGAATTTCAATCTAAAATTATTAAAATTCATCTTATGTTTTTTAATGTTATAAGTGAACGAGGTGGTCCACTCGTTCACCTGTTGGTAAGTAATACACCTGACCATGACAGAACCAGGTTTGAATGAAATTAATACTTTTAGAAGGAAATTTATAAAAATTATTTTGAGAATATTGTGGCTTTTGCGGCTATTATCGGGATAGCACTATACGGCTAGGAATCACATTTCTAATGTACGTATTATCTACTTCTTTCATTGTAACGAAATATATTTGAGTATAAATTAAATGTTATTATTTTTTCTCTTATTGCAGAAAGACATACACGGTACATGTGGTGTAGAATACTCAGTGCGAGGCCAAGAGAACACTAGCTTGATTTTAGTCAAGAAAAGGGAC